>WTSP01026707.1:0-21150 GCA_025331215.1 Actenoides lindsayi | reverse complement strand
ACCTTCACTTGCCCCTCGGAGCAGCGATCCAGCAGGATGAGGCATTCAGTGGCCCCCTGGAGTAAGGCAGCTTTTACGGGCTCTGCCGCCGGGCCTGGGCGAGCACTGCCGGCTGGCGGCGACGGCCGGGGCTCGGGCCCGCCAGCGGGGCTCGCCGGAGCGCCTGGACGGCCGGATGGAGCCGCTGCCCGCCCGGCTGCTGGGCAGCACCCGCCGCAGCGGGCCCGTCGCGCTGGAGCGCTGGGAGGCGGAAGGTGAGAGGGGGCGCGGGGCCGCCGGTCCCGTCCCGTCCCGAGCTGGGGCTGGCCTGGAGCTCCGGCCATCGCCCTTCCGCCCCGCGGGACGAGGGCTGGGCCGGGGGGGGGCCGCCGGCCGCTCCCGGCGAGTTCCCCGGCGCGGCCCCCTCGCCGCTCGGTGCCAAAACCATTAAGACCTGTTTGGAAAAACAGCCGGGGCTGTGTTAGACCCGGCAGAGCGCGGCCTGGAGCCCGCGGGGCCGGGCCGGGGCCGGGCCGGATCCGGCCCTGGGCCTGGCCCTGCCCTGCTGCGGGGCGCGGGCTGCTGGGAGGCCGGCGCGTCCCCGCGGTGTCCCGCAGAGCCCCGGGCTGTGCGGCCATCGGGGCTGTGCCTGGCGGGGGCCGGGGCAGAGCCGTGCCCCGCGGTAACACGGTGGGAGTGGCAGCCGGCCCCTGCCCGGCGGCACCGTGTGGGGCGGGGGGTGGTTGGTGTCAGGCAGGGGAGAGGCGAGCGGGAGCCGAGGGTGACGGCGAGGAGGGCAGCGTGGGGAGGGGGTCAGGGTTACGGCTGTACCCTGACAGGTAGCCCTGTACCTGGTGCGTGGCAGGGGCTGTAGAGGCACTCGGGTCTGAGACATTGAATTTTCGCTCTGAGAATCGCAGCATGGTTTGGGTTGGAAGAGACCTCCAAAGCTCATCTCATCGCTGCTCCTTGCAGGGGGGTTGGACATCTGTAACTAGAGCAGGGTGCTCAGAGCCCCGGCCAGCCTCCCCTGCAATGGTGCCAGGGATGGGGCAGCCACCACCTCTCTGGGCAGCCTGTTCTTAGCTCTTAAATACAATGGCTGAGGCTGGAGGGCGTGTGTGTGGTCAGCAGGACATGGGACAATGCTGTGCCTCTCAGGTGGAGGTGAAGTCCCTGGGGAGGGGGAGAGCAAGGGGGTTGCACTGCTGCTGAAATAGGGAACTGCACTGGGGCACGTGAGCACTTCTGGATGCGAGGGCAGGCCTGCTGCTAGTGCCCGCATCTGGGCTGTGCCATGTGCAGTGCGGGAGGGAGCTGGGATCTGGGAGCAAAGTGAATGTGTAGTATGGAAGAAGCTTAGGAAGGTCCAGCATCCTTGGTTTCTGGAGCCTGGTAAGATACTGTTGTCTTTCCACGGTCACCCCATGGGCATGTGAACGATGGGGGTGATGAGGGTGGTTGCATATGGGATGCTGTGCTCCCCCCCCCCAACATGTGTCTTACACAGTTATCCTGTACTTTTTCCTAAGTGCACATTTAAGTTCATATGTGTCCCTCTTCCTTCTTTATAAAATTAACAGTGCTATTAAAAAATAATTGTGATAGAAAAGGAAGTCAGAAAAAACCAGCAGTCATCGGAGAGACACTTGCCTGAATTGTGGCAAGTGGCTGCACAGCCTTGACCTAAACCTGCCATCGAAGAGGGAGGAGGGGATGTCTGGGCAGGGAAGTAAAAATTCCCATAGGAAAGCAAAAATAGAAGTGTCAGGGTCACGAGGCAGCGGAGCTTTTCTGCCATGTCAGATTCCACAGATAGGGCTGAGTGGTGATGGATGGAGCAGGAGGAAGCTGGTGACCACATGTGCTTGGTCCGAGCAGAGTTTCCACCAGCCGTGCTCATGTCACCAGCCGGCAGAGGAGGGTGTCACTGCCTGGCTGGCACCTCGAGGGCTGCCCAGATGTATCCGGTGGGGTCGGGTAGGGGACCAGCACAGATGGTGGTCGCTGCCTCCTGCTTGAGGGTGTCACGGTGTGGGGGAAGGGAACCCAGGAATCCTGGATGGGTCTAAGTCAGGGCTGCACAGTTCAATGGTTTTATCAAACTGGCACCTTTGTCTTCCACCCTGCCAGGCCAGCGAGGCACTGACTGGCAGAGAGGGAAGGCAAACTGGGCTGGGCTGGGCTGGCCTCCCCTGCTGCTGGGGGGACTTGCAGGAGTCCAGAAGCACCACGCACGAATGGGACCCGGCCCTGCAGTCAGATGGGCCTGAGCCACATCAGTCCTGCGGGCAGCGTTTCTTGATCGCTGCCGGGAGAGGGAGATGCAGCTCTGCTCTGTGCCTGTTTTGTATGATCTAGGTTAATGCTGGAGATGAGGAACCAGCCCTCGGGTTTATTTCTCAGAGGAGGGCAATCGTGAGCTCTCGCAGCGCTGGTGTCCCCGCCTGTCCCCGCAGCCCTGGCCTCATCCCTGCCAGCGTCCCTGTGCCCCTGCGAAGCATTTCCCAGCATTGTGGGTCCCTGAAGGGATGCAGACTCTTAAAGCCTCTCATTTCCAGTGAGCTGCTCATGGTGTTGAGCTGGATGAGAGCAGAGTGAGCAGTCCCAGCCTGCTGCTCGATGTCCCTGGGGCTACACAGCAGATACAGCCTTTGGCTGTGGGGTCAGGGTACCCCCGAGCAGAACTCATCTGTGCTCTGTCCGGGTGTGTCTGAGTTCCCAGGAGCTCCCACCTGCCCTGTCCCCTCTGCAAAGACTCAACAGATGAAATTACGTCTCCTCCTTTCTCCTTCCCTCTTTTATGTGATAAAAACCGATGGTTAAAAGAACCAGGCAACTTAGTCTTGGGAACACGCAAGATATTTTTTAATAGTAAAAAAACCCCACAACCCTACATCATTGTTATTATTTTCCAGACAATAAAACTTAGCCTGGTCAGATTTGCTTTCAGATTTTAAACACAAACATTGTGCTCCCATTTTCTAGGCAGCCTGAGAGATGATGTATATAAAATATAAATAAATCAGGCTTAGCTGCTTTTACATTCTGTACATTTTTTATTAATGAAATCTAAGTCTTGAGCATGGGCCACAGCATAGCTCCCGTTTCATCACAGGGCTTGGAGGAGCCATTCTGGTTATCAGACTGCTCTGCAGAATTAAGGATTTTGGGGATTTTGCTTTGTTCTTCTTCTGCTGACTGCGTCTGTAATCAGGCAGATGTGTCTGTTCAGCAGGCAAAATTCAATCCGTTCAAGATCAATCTGTGCTTCTTGCAAAATCTATTTTTGTTTCTTACTTTCTTTGCAGATTAAGATTTAGTGCAGCATTGGTGGATGTCTAACAGCCAACACATCTGCCTTTTTTTGTTTGGTTGAGCTGTTTGTATTTCATATGCTGCAGAAAATAAGGTGGACATTTTTTAAGAGGGATAAATATTTCCATTTACTGCAGGAATGTGCAGCAAGATGAGTCAGTTGTTACGAATTTTAGTTGTGAATATTAATAGCTTTACGATTGGGAAGTCAGAGCAGCCCTGCTTACTGGAATTTTTGGAGATATTTGGTTTTATGGTCACCTAAGATCAGAAACTTGGAAAAATTCTCTGGTAGTTGCAGGGTTGCACTGTAGATACTGGGCATGCTATAAACGAAGGGAAGGAGCAACCCTTGCTGAGTTGTTCACCTGTGCTGTGGTCAGCCCTCTCCTGGGAATGTCACCACATCAGTCTGCTGGCTTTTTCGAGGAGAAGATAATGACACCGTTGATGTCATCAGTGGTATTCTTTGGACTTGGGTTCATCTTGCTTAGGTCGCTGCAGTGAGAGGCCCCTCTGGAAGATGGATGTGAGATACCAAATTACCCTTGGGCAGATCCCATCCTCTCCTCACTGTGTGCAGACATTCTGAGAGCTGCCATCTCATCTGGGGCATGCCTGAGCCAGTGGGTGACACCAGTGGTGGCATCCTGGAGTTGTGGCCAAGGCTCACAGCTGCTTGTGTCGGATGCTGTGTGACAAAGTGGGACCTCGCAGGCTTTTCTGGTACAGCGTTTGCTGCCAAGCTTTGTGTGAGTGATGCCCGTTGGTCACAGCCCATTGCTGTGCACAGACCTCTCCTTTGAGCTCGGTGGGCTGTGTCCTGTCGCGTCGGAACCAGAGTGCGCGTGTGGGCACGAGCCAGCGCTGCCACGCGGGGCAAGTGTGGGACTTGGTCTGTTGGTGAATGAACCTGAGCTGCACCCCTTGTGCTCCAGAAAATGAGACCAGCAGATGCTGAGTTCAGACCTCGGACATCTTTGTTTTAGATCAGTGTGAAATACTTTAGCTCAAGCAGTTTCTTTTATTTAGATTTTAAAAACTGTTTTTATTGCCCATTTGACACAGAGCGGTTTGGAATTGTCCCACCGGGGAGCTTTAGTTTAGATTAATTTTTTTCTTCCATAATTCTTCCCTCACTTGATTTTTCTTTTTCCACTGGGACGTTTTGGGTCAGGTTTGGCAGGAGGAGCCCACCAGCCCGGCGTGGTGCTGCCCCGCTCGCTGACGGGAGGCCACGTGGAGCAGCTCTGCCCCAGCCCTGCAGTGCGGCGAGGCTGGTGCTGGGCGAGCGCTATGGAGTCCTCGGCTTGGCAGCACGGGGAGCACTGCGGTGATGGAGGCAGTTGTGGAGGTGGGCCATGCTGCAGCTGCACCGTGACTGGGTGCCTCGCTCTTCCCAGTTGGTTTTCTCCATACCCGGAGCGGCCCTGCTGGGCACTTCGACTTTACTAAGCACCCGCCTGAGCCCTCAGTTCCAGTCCAGGGCTGTCTCAGATCTTTAGAGAGCTTCAGGTTTGCTTTCTTGGGGGACTGCTGATCTTGATGCCAGAGGAAGGTTGTGTGTTTCCTTTCATGGTGCTGCCCTTGTGACCCTCCTAACTGGTACTGTGGGGCACTGGAGTGGCACAACTGGTGCAGCTGTGAACAAGACAAGTATTTGCTTGCATCCTGAAGCCAGTTGACAGGTGATGTGTATCTCTCTCTCTCTCTCTATATATATATATATCACCATCTTAGCTCCTGGGCTTGCTGGCCCTGCACAGCTCATGTGGTGGTCTCAAGCTGCTCTCTGGTGGTACTGATTCAGCCCCGAGCAGCTGTGGTGAGGTGACATTCAGAGCCCCTCCCACCCCAGGTCTCCAGGCCGGTGTCCGTCTGCTCTGGTTTTTCGATGCAGTGGGGAGTCACTGGAGAGCGACTCATCCAGTCTCGTCCTTGGCCGTAGGAGTGGCAGCACGTACACTCTTGCCAGTGTTTGTGGCTTTTCTTTGCTCAGACACTGCTCTTTATCTTGCTTTATGAGAGGCTTATCATTACTGTGGAGAGGCCAAGGTGAAGCTGAGGGACAGACTGGCCAAGCAAGAGGCGTTTCCCTGTGGAGTGGTGAGTCAGCTCCCCATCCTGGTCGAGCTCAGCAGGACCGTGACAATTGTTATTCCTTTTGCTGGGATAAAGCAGTGGAAGGGAATGGGCAGGTCCTGTGCAAGCACATCCTCACTCGTGGTAACACTCACGTTACACCGTGACTGCCTCCCTGCCCTGCCCTGCCCCAGGATGGGGGTAGCTGCCACAACTGAGGGACCTGAACCAGAGAGTTTGGCTTTGGTGTCTAACTGCAATCACTTTACCATCCTCTCCCCACTGGTAACCTTGTCATTGCTGCTGACCTCCACTGGCCTGAAGTTCCTCCCCGCTCCATCCCGGGGCTCCTGCTCCAAAGCACAGGCACGAGCAGAGGCAGTGGTGGGGCTGGTGCTGGCAGGGATGTGTACTTGAGCCAGTTGAACTGAGCAGCCCTGGCAAGCCTAGTGCTAGCTGCCTGTCAGCTGGGTCTGTTGAGAGGAGCGAGAAGGGGAGGGGGAGAGGGCTTGTAGGAAAGAAGGTTTTACTCAGGTTTGTGTTCCCCAGGGCTGTGTGGCTGCAGTGAGCCAGGCTTGTGTGCAAGGCACGGGTCTTGCCTGCACCCTCCTGTGCCAGCTTGTGCCTCGGCACCAAGTCCCAGTGTGGGGACAGCCACCGCTGGAGCCAGGACGCTGGGGCCCTGGAGCCGTGCTTCTGCGGCCCCTCACTGGGCTCCTTCCCTTCTCCCACCATGCTGCCGTGTGCTGGCAAACAGCCCGCTCAGCACAGGGTTGACAACCTGTGCCCTGGGACTGGAGCGAGCAACAGTGGTGTAACTACAACCTTAGCCCCCCGCTAAGTCTTTTGCGGTGGGAAGTTAAGTAAAGGTGCAAAGGAAGTGTTAATTAATTGTGGTTTGTTGCACAAAATCATGCTTATTGTATTTGCATTGCCATCAGCTCACCCAGTGCTATCATCTGTGCCTTTTGAAAAGTTTAAACCCCTTCAAACTTCCCCCTCTATCCCAAGAACCTCCTGAAAGTTTGAAATCCCAAGACTTCCACATTCAGCAGAGGTTTCCCTCTAGAGAGCTCTTCTAATCTCACCTGGGCCGGGATGGTGGACTGCAGATCTTCAGAGGTGGCTTCCAGGCAACGCTTCTGCGGGGCGGTGAGCTCAGAACTCGCTCTGCAGCGCAGCGAGGCAGGGGCTGCCCCACCAGCTTCCTCCAGTGCGCCCGAGTGGGCAGTGCTGGCCTTGCCTCGGAAGGTGTGTTTGGGCAGAACTGTGGCAGAACTGTGGTGTAACTGCTGTGGTGGGACTGAAACTCGTAGGCGTGGGGGGTCTGTTGGCTGCAGGGTCAGGGATGACGTTGCTTTTATGGGTTTTATTCCTGAGAGGTGCGTTGTTGAACAGAACCAACCCCAGTGCAGGCTGTTAGAGCAGCACTTGTTATTTTCCCTATATTGCTCCTTTAAGCACATAGTTACTTAAAGATGAGCATAAAACCAATCCTGGTTTTCTTCTAATTCAGTATCTTTGGTTCCTTTGTCTTTCAGGACAGCCAGGAATGCTTTAGTCCCAGAGGTGGTTCGAGCTGGGTGCTTGCCCTCTCCTCGGAGGCCGGGCTGTGCGGTGCTGTGCGGGCTTGGAGGAGGCTCCGGGAGCTGCCCCACAGCAGCTTGGGTCCTGGGCAGCCTCGGAGCCCCCTGCATTCCCGGAGGAGCCACGGTGTCAGGCCTGACCGTGCCGCTGCCTCCAAAGAAGGCGGGGAACAAAGACTGTGAACGCGCTGGGTGTTGGTTACATGGTCTGGTTCTTTCCCAAGTTCTGGACTTCCCTGGTCTCTCTGGAGAAATGACATTGTTTTTAATTAGACTGTGGGAGCTGTGGCTTCTGCAGGCTTGGCTGTGCTGTTAGCCCTGACTGCAGCCCAGCAGAAGCTGGAGCCCAAGTGCAGATGGTTGGTTAAGGCAGGTTCCAGAAGTGCCCATGCTTTACTTAAGATGATTCTTTACTTCTTTGGGGTGTAGAAATGTTGGTAAGGGACCTCTGGAGGTCTCTAGTACAACCCATCCTGGGTTTTATCAGAAACAGTGTGGCCAGCAGGAGCAGGGCAGTGACCGTGGCCCTGCACTCGGCACTGGGTAGGCTGCACCTTTAGCACTGGGTCCAGTTTTGGGTGCCATAGGATAAGAAGGACATTGAGGTGCTGGAGTGAGTCCAGAGAAGGGCAATGAAGCTGGTGAGGGGTCTGGAGAACATGTGTTATGAGGAGCATCTGAGGGAGCTGGGGTTGTTTAGTCTGGAGAGGTCTCAGGGCAGACCTCCTCGCTCTTTACAGCTGCCTGAGAGGAGGTTGGAGGGAGGTGGGTGTTGGCCTCTTTTCCCAGGTAACTAGTGATAGGATGAGAGGAAAAAAAAATTGCTCCATGGGAGGTTCAGATTGGATATTAGGGAAAATTTCTATTTTGAAAGAGTAGTGAGACCTTGGAACAGGCTGCCCAGGGAGGGGGTGGAGTCACCATCCCTGGAGATGTTAAAAAAATGTGTGGACGTGGCACTTGAGGACATGGTTTAGTGTTCAAGATAGTATTAGGTGGATAGTTGAAGTTGATGATCTTGGAGGTCTTTCCAACCTTGATGATTCTGTGAGCCCCTCTGTGGAACAGGATTGTACCCGGCCTCCAGTCAGGTTTTTTGAAATAAGCCTTGAAAACCTCAAGGGAAAGACACCTCCCACCTCTCTGGTTAATTTTTCCACTGCTGTACCACCTTCCTAGTAAAGAGTTCTTATTCTGATCCTAAACTGCAGCTCGGGGCTGTTCCCTGCTGTTCCATCACCCCCTGCGTTAGGGGAGGAAACTGCTGCATCAAAGAGATGAAACAATTCTTTTGGTGCTGCGTGCAGCATCGTACTCCTCTCCGAACTGGCAGCAGTGGGCATTGAGCTGTCAGCTTCTGGCTGTGGCCTGAGCTCTGCAGAAAGGCTCAGGAGAAGAGCGTGGGGTGTTGGTTGCTTTTGTGATTCTTATGTTCCCTTGGGGTTCTTTCTCCTGTTCAGGCTTGCATCAGATCGCACAGAACAAGGTGGCAGTGCTGCTCCTGGCTGGAGGACAAGGAACTCGCCTGGGAGTGAGTTATCCCAAGGGCATGTACAGCGTGGGGTTGCCCAGTGGCAAGACCTTGTATCAGATCCAAGCAGAACGAATCCGCAAAGTGGAGCAGCTCGCTGGCCAGAGATACCACTGCCAGTGTGCCATCCCCTGGTAGGTGACCTGGAGCTGCAGACCTGCTGCGCAGGGCTCTCTGCGTTGCAGTCTTGTCTATGTTGTCTTCTAGAAGTGGTTTGCTGCGTGCAGCTCAGAGGTGCATCTGGGGAAAGCCTGTTGTCTGTAGGATTTGTGTTGGAGGAGGGTGCACAGGGATGGGAAGTGGCAGGTCCATGTCTGCAGACCTGAGTGTCTGAGCACTGCCCTTGAATCACTGACCGCTGCCTGCTGCACCGGGCAGTCCCTGGCACCACTGTGAACAGCACACCTCAGTGCCTCGTTCAGATGCTTCCAGGAGCTTTCATCTCTGTGCTGCGGTTCCTCAGGCTCCTGCATGGAGGGAGAGATGACCTAGAGCTCCCCTTCCAAGAGCCTTTGCCTCCCCTTGCTCACAGTTTCTGCCACAGCAAACCCCACTTCCCCTCGCAGAAGGAAATGTTTGTCATGCTCCGTTTTCAGGCTGCCTCCTGCTGTGGTTATTTACAGCTGGCTACTGCCTCTCCTGGCTGCTCCCCGCTTTCAAGAGGCTTCAGAGGAGACTAGCTCTGTGCAAGGGGCACACCAGGAACTAGCTGTGGGATGTGGTAGGTTCGGGGCGGAAGGTGCTGCAGCACGTCTCGGGGAATGGTTTCTGTGAAGTGTTCTTTGTTAGGCTATGAAGAGATAACCTTTGTGAAATCACTGTCTGTTCTGAGACAGGGTTTGGGAAGAGTGAAAGAGCAGGTATCTGAGGTCTTCAAAGTAGCACACCGTTTTACAAGTTGGAGATCTAAGGTAATTTGAGCCCATATTGTGTTCTTCTGAAGCCACGTGTGCATGACCTGCGTTACAAATGCACCATCCCTTGGTACGCTGGCAGAGGAGTCGGTGTACCTGTGCCAATAGTCGTTGGAGAAATGCTTGATAGGTAGATGATGAAGATGGCTCTTAGCCACTGTTGAGGAAGAAAGATAGAGGAGGGAGAGGCAGCAACAGTGTGGAGCTGGAAGAGGAGGAAGAAATAGAGCAACTTAAGAGAAAAACAAATCCTGCAGCCAACATTTGAAAATGCTGCTGCTCACCTTGGCACAGAGAGGCACTGGCAGACTTGAGCTGCTGGGAGCTCGCAGGTTGTTCTCAGCACCGTGTGCTGGGCAGTGCTTCTTTAGATGCTTAACATCAGTTTGGATCCAAGGTGAATGAGGCTGTTGTCCTGTCCTTTGCCTTGTTTTCCAGCTCAGCTGGATACCCAGGTGTCATTCGCCTTTGGGGAAAGGCTCTTCTCTCCTGGAGCTAAACCTATGGGCAAGATCATGCATGAGACCCTGTGCAGCCGTCCCGTGGGATGAGTTCTGGAGGAGAGCTCTCCTGTGCAGTTATATACCACAGGATACTGTTGTGTCTCTCATTTAACACGCTCAGGTTTCCTCCCTTTTGTGTTCCATTCGTAGCTTTGTCTTTTGCTTGTGCTTTTCTTGCTTGTTGCCCAGCACCTGTTCCTACCCAGGTACATCATGACAAGCGAGTTCACCCTGGTGCCCACAGAGGAATTCTTTGTGAAACATGACTACTTCCACCTGGATAGATCCAACGTGGTCATGTTTGAGCAGAGGATGCTGCCAGCTGTCACCTTTGATGGGAAGGCCATCTTGGAGGAGAAGGGGAAGATTGCTATGGCTCCAGGTACCCCGCTGTTTGCTCTCACACAGTACAGTAATGTAGGATGTGTTGATAATTGCTGCCAGCCTTGGCACGTGGAGCAGTCTTTGGAGGTCAGTGTTAATGTTTCTGATTATTGTGGGATGGTTCAGTTAAATGTTGCAGCTGGTAGTCAGGAGTGTAGCAATCTCTGGTTAGTTCTTGCTGGAGATGTGCCTGTGGCACGTGGTTTTTATCAAAGCCTAGGAGTACTCACAGGATTTGGAGCCATGCAGCTGCAGGTTAGAAACAACAGGCGTTGGCAGGGTTCTGCATGACGCCCCTGTGGTGCTGCCTTCCAGGGGTGAAGCTGTTGGGAGCTGGACTCCTTCCTGTTCAAGACTGATAGCTGGAAATGGGTAAAAAAGCATCAACAATATGAACCCTTTCCAGAGTGATTGCAATGTCTCACCTGGTAAAGTTCTGCTCTTCTCTTAACCTGGACATGGTAAGAGATTTGGAGGAGTCAGCCCAGTCAGGACCACATTGGTTTTGTGGCTGCAGAGTGGTTTTCCTGAGCTGACAGGGGTGTCTGAGGAACTGTGAAAGGGTGATCTGTGATGAACAAATACGCAGGTGGCTTTTGTTCAGTTGCATTTCAAGCCTTTAAAGGTATTGGGAAGTTGCAGGAGGAAGAGGAACAGAGAATAGCTTTTATTTTAGTCCCCTTCTTCAGGCTGAGTTTTAAATATGCTTTTGTTCTGCTCTGATAGAGAAGAAATGTAGAAGAAGAAATTCCCACCCTCTGCATAATGTTTTGCCCTTTCGTATTTTCCCTCTGAGGAACTCGCAAGGCTTCATGAAGTCTCATAGACTTCTCTGTGAGGCTGGTCCCCACAGTCCCACTCTGCCCGTGAGGGAGCCGAGGCGTGGAGGGGAACAGGGTCGCCTGAACTGTGTGGCAGAGATGGAAATAAAATCTGGTAGCACTGACTCTTGACTAGGGAGCATTTCCTGCTTTGCTGTTAAGGAAAGTTTGTTCAGGACTTTGAGCTGTTGCTCCTTTAGCTGCAAAAACCCCTCAAAGTCACCGATTAACCAGGGCTTTCTCTTTTCTCTTGCATTATAGATGGCAATGGTGGCTTATACCGTGCTTTGGTGGATAATAAGATCTTGGATGACATGAAGCAGCGTGGAATCCAGTATGTCCATGTATACTGTGTGGACAACATCCTTGTGAAAATGGCAGATCCAGTCTTCATAGGCTTCTGTGTTTCCAAAGGGGCAGATTGTGGCGCAAAGGTGAGGTGGGGTTAATGCTGGGCCATTTTCCCATGGGCACTTAAGGTCTAGTTATGTTTGGCAGCTGCTGACTAGGGTGAGCTTAGATGAACCAGTGTCCAGACCTCTGCCCAACAGCAGCTCTCTTCAAGCAGGCTTAGGGGAGCTGCTTGCTGCCCGCATTGCATTCAGAATTCCTACCTGTGGGTGTTCTCTGCTCTTTCTGACTTCACTTAGAGCAGAGACTGTAACTGCACAGGAAACCACGAGCTGGGATTGCTCCCCCTTTTTGCCTTGCCCTTGCTGCAAAGGCACTCGAGCTGTCTAGAAGCCATATTGGGCTGGGCTGTGTTTTAGAAATGCACCTTAAGTCTAATGGAGGCATTCTTTAAGCCCCACTGTGGAAGAAGGGGAAAGCCAAACCAGTCTGATTTTGTCACCCTAAAGCAGCAGGTGCCTGAGGAGATACCTGTGTTATTTTAATCATTAACACTGTTCATGCAAACAGGGAACTGAATACTGATAGCTGCAAGCACTTTTTGTTTAATGCCAAGTGTCAGCCCTTGATAGAGAAGTGCCCCACAGTATGCTGATTTATTTTAACTGGTTTGTCTTCTTAGCAACTGTGCAAATAAGTGGTTGAGTACTGGGTTTTACTCCCAGTTGTTGGGCAAAGTGTGCCTGCAGGCTGCTCTGGACACCCAGCACTGCCCTGCCCATGTTCCTGAGGTGCTGGAGGATCAGCACACGATAGTCGTGTAGGATCGTTTGGAGGAGGAGGTGGAATGGTGGTGTGGTTTTCGTCCTCCTTGTCACAGCCCTCTGTCCCGTGGCTGCAGGTGGTGGAGAAGGCCTACCCCACGGAGCCCGTTGGGGTGGTGTGCCGTGTGGATGGGGCCTACCAGGTTGTGGAGTACAGCGAGATCAGCCCGGAGACTGCCCAGCAGCAGAGCCCTGAGGGGGGGCTGATGTACAGCACTGGCAACATCTGCAACCATTTCTTCACAGTTGAGTTCCTGGAGATGGTGGCCCAGTAAGTGACAGCAGACCAGTGAGGCAGCCGTGCCACCCACAAAAGCCTTCAAGAGTGGGTGTTTCCATTTCCCACTGTGATTTCAGTTATGGGTACCTCCTGCTCTGCTCTTCGTTTCCTCTCTTATCCAAACAGTTGAAAACAGTTAATTCCTCTTTCTGACAGCCCCAGTGTGCTCTTCAGGCCTTAACCGGGTGAAGAGGTTGCTGCTTTGCTGTAGCTAAATCCCCTGAGATACCCCCAAGTGTGACCTTCTCGGGCCTGCAGGGAAAAGCAGCCACGTGGGCTCAGCGTGGTCAGGGATGCGGTCGCACTCTGAGGATTTTTCAATGGAAATGTCACCCATGCCACTCCTTGGGACAGCAGAGGTTGGAGGAGAGGGTGAAGCTGGGGGAGGACTCCACCTCGGTGTTTGGAGATGGGGGTACGATGCTGGGCATTCAGAGAACAGCTGTATGACCCCCCTGAAGAGCTTGATCCATCCTTGTGTGAGGGATCTCCTCTTCCCCATTGGCACCCTGGTCGGATAACAGTTTGGGTTACCTTCTTTTATCTCTGCCTGCAATTTCAGCTCGATGCTAGATCCTCCCTCTCCTCTTGCCTTACCCTGTTGTGTCCCACTGGTACAGGGAGTGTTGCTGGCTGGACTGCTCTGCTCGGTGAAGTATTTCCTGAATGTGACTTGGGTCAGTTTGGAGAAAGCAACACCCACAAGAGTTGAGAGATGACCCAGAGCAGTAATAAACCATCTGTTTCCCAGAAGTGTGCCACTTTTTTCTAAGTGGTCATGAAGTAAATGAACTTGTTTCTTTTTTTGTAGGAAATATGAGCCGCAGCTGAGGTACCATGTAGCCATAAAGAAGGTGCCCTACATTGACGAGGAGGGAAATCTGGTAAACCCCCTAAAACCGAACGGGATAAAGCTGGAGAAGTTTGTGTTTGATGTGTTCCAGTTCTCTAAGTTAGTGGCAGACATGATTTTTTATTTTTTTATTTTTTTTTCCCCCCTTCCCTTCTCAATGTTTGAATGTCTGTAGATTGTAACAGGCCTTGCCAGGGAGCGTGTGGGTTTCGGGTGGCTTGTTAGAAAGGCTGTTGGATTTACACCAAGCTCCAGCACAGCAGTAACACCGCAGGCTCCAGGAGTGCCCGGCAGCAGCCGGGCTTGCTCTGCCCGTGCTGGCAGAGCTGTTGGTTCTGCTGGGGGTGTGTTGGCTGGCCTAGCTTCTGCCAGCCCTGGGAAAGAGAGGAAAAAAGAGAAATGGAGCACAAAGCCTACATTTAACACAAGCCCATGTCGGAGTATTCAGACTCAAAAAAATGTGTCTCTCAGGATCGTGGCTTCCATGGCAACTGCAGCTCTGGTTAGGGTTTTGGCGTGTGTTACACCAGGGCTCAGCTCACACCCTTTGTGCTCAGCAAACAGGTTGCTGAAGCACCGTGGGGCCTCCTTACTGTTGCTGTGGGAACTCTTGAGTGTTGACTTGCCAAGCTCTAAAACACAGCTCAGAGCACTATGTTAGTATGGTCAGGGGTACTTTGTGATTAGGGAATGTGAGATTTTAATAATTAATTTAGCGTAATTGTTCTTAGAAAACCTGTTTTCTGAGGTCTCAAATTTAGCATGAAGATACTGTTTCAGGCTTAAGTAAATGGCAAAGAGAGGCCTCCCGCAAACTGAATTGCCTTTGTGTGGGGATAGTACTTTTCTTTTTAGAGGATTTACTTTAGGATAGATATCTCAAGATTTGAACCAGTCTCTGCTTCCTGACGTGTTCAGTAAAGAAGTGTCATACCAAAAGCAAAGCCAGTGTGATGGAAACAGTGCTGAGTTCTGAGCTTTGAAAGGACTCATTTGCAAGCAGTGATTCCTTGTGCTTTTTTAAGTAATGCCACAAACCCAGCTTGGCAGCTGTTCCTCACACGTGAAATGCAGAAAGGCACAGATGCTGCTGTGGGATTTTTTATTTGCATTCCGGTTTCTGGTGAACAGCTGTACTTCACATTCAACTCTGAGTCCTCCCATGTTGCTTATTCGTCCCTGGGAACTGGTGTCCTCAGCTGATCCTTGTCTACCGACTCCCCAAGGGAGTGGCCATTTCTTGGAGCAAGGGTGTGGTGCTCTGCAGTGAACTGCTCTGTGCTCTGGCCAAGCTTCAGGCATCACTGCTCGCTCCATCCTGCCCAACTCCGAGCTGGGACTTTGTCCTCAGTGCCTGGAGAGGTTTCTGTGGGATCTCTGCAGAACTATTGCTTTTCCTCTCGCCTGTGCGCAGCTCTGGAGGGTCATGAGGCTGCTGTTATGTTCCCAAAGACACTGGGCTTCTGGTTGGGCTTTTCTGCCATACAGGTGGTGCTTTGCTCTTCAGATGGAAGGTGGGCTCTCCTTACTGTGACTGCCCCAGGCTGCATACGTCACTGCTCCCTAAAATATCTGTGTGAGCCTTTCCTCATGAAAGCTGCTGTTGTGTCACCAGGGCTGGTGGTTAGTTAGCTTTATCGGTGTTTTCTCCTCTTTGCTGGTAGGAATTTTGTGGCATTCGAAGTTTTGAGAGAAGAGGAGTTCTCGCCACTAAAAAATGCAGACACAGCTGACAAAGACACTCCTACGACTGCTCGGCGAGCCCTCCTGGCCCAGCATTACCGCTGGGCTCTCAAGGCCGGGGCCAGATTTCTGGATGAAAATGGTTGCAGGATACCAGAGAAACTCAGGTATGAGCCTGTGTGACTTTCTTTGCAGCTTCTCTGCCTGTGGCTGCCCAGCTGTGCCAGCTAGCTGATGGCATGCTCTGTGCTCTACAAGACTGGGCGTTAGTTTGACCACAGGTTATTCAGCATGCTTTTTGTTCAGCTGGTCCTTTCTGAACGTGCACAGTAATGTCTATGCCAGCTCCTGCTCTGCTGGTGATGGTGAGTGCTCTAGACAGTAACGCCCAGTGCTCTGGACTTTATCTCTGGCAGAGATTGCTGCCTTTGGGGTCCTGAATTGACAACTCCTACAGCAACTCATTAGGCAGGGGCAACCTTTTCCATCGTTCTGAATTTAGCCAGTTCAAGGAATTGTAAATTGTAGTCCTCACCAGCTTCTCTAAATACAGCTCTAGTCCTTAAAGCCCAGCAAGGTTCTGAGGTGGACCCAAGGTTCAGCTATTACAGCAGTTACCAGTTCAGATGCTTCCTGCATCCTGCTGAATGGGAAGCTGCTTCTACTCCCTGTTTACTCCCCTGGGCTATTCCTTCATCAACTCATAGTTTAATAAACCCGTAAGATGTTCATTTTACTTGAAAAGCACCTCTGTGAAAGTGAAGTTCTTGTTTTGATGAGAAATATTTGGGACTGGCTAATTCCCTTTTATTTTCACACTTTGTGTTCGAATAATGTCAGGTGCATGTGAATATAACAAATGTCTTGCCCTTCTCAATGTCCTGTTCTTGACGATCATTCAAAGATGCACTGTTTATTTTAAGCATAGTGAGAAGTTAATCCTGTGTTCTCTAGTCTCTCAGGAACTGAAGATCCTCCAGCTGTCTGTGAGATTTCTCCATTAGTGTCGTACTTTGGAGAGGTGAGAATAACTGGAGGTATTTTTAAGAGTGTGCGGGTATGCATCTGATTTACTTCCAAGCACAGGGCATTTCTTAGCCTGGACTTGCTGAGAAATTGCAAGATCAAGGGAACTGGGCCTTGGGCTCTGTGTTACGTTTGTGGTTCCACTATGGTTTACTCTTCAGCAGTTAACTCTCGGTTTTAGCCATGAAATTTGCAACAAGGCTGCTTGGTTTCAATAAGAGTCACAGATAGTTTGAGATCTTCTGAACGGAAAGTGTAGAATATTGAATTTACAAAATCCGTAGGGTCACTGTATTCAGCTGTATGCTAATTTGTGCCCAATTTTGTGAATCCTGAATGAGAAGTGTGGTATATGCATTGGCTTTAGAGTAACCATGTCTTAGATTTCTTAAGTTTGTCCCTCTGAAAAATAATTGGTCCTGGGAAAGCTGCTTCCATTTAGTAGTGAGAAGCTTCCCTGTGTTGGACTGACAGGGTGAGAAATAGAGGGTTGCAGGAGGACATGTGGGCACTGCGGGGAAGGGCATTCGTAACACTTGACATCTTGGCCAGGTTTTCTTGTGCAGGTAGTGAACTCATTGGTGCCTTGTAAGAACAAAATGAAAACAAGACAATTTAAGTTGACTTCTCTTCGCTCGGATTATTTTAATGTCAGTTAAGGACACACCTTCCCCTGCCTTCCTCTCCCCACAAGCTTATTTCTGAGATCCGTTGTACGGTCCATCAGTGCCTCTCCTTTGTGAAGCCCAGGCTTGGAGCTGAAATGCTTTCTGTCTCTGTCGCTGGGGAAACGGTTTCTGTTGTTGGTCCTCCCCATGACCTTTTCACTTTGGGTAGTTGCTCTTTGAGGACATTTTGTCGATGTAAACATAGTGCAGGTAACCAGCCTGAGGCGTTCACAGCCTAACACTGTTCTCACACAGGGTCTGGAGGCATACCTGAAGAACAAAGACTTGCCTTCGCCCTTTGTGCTCCATGAAAACAAGGCGGAAATGCTGGGAAATTCGTGAAGAGGAGGGAGGCCTTCCCCCCTCAAATCAGATACCTGTCTGTCAGATCCATTGGAAGAACTGACATTACTAAAACGTCAGCTATGAAGTGTGTTACAAAAAAAACAACCAAAGTGCTTTTCAGTATCAGATCGATGCCAAATCCTCGCCGCAGTTGTGTTTACACGCACGTCGTGTGCTCACCAGCTCTGATTGGTAACTTTGAAGGTTATGCCTTTTACCTCAGCCTGTGATGCAGATTTGGATGTGAATGAAGATGAATACCTTCTGGGTGCCAAACAGATTTTATATTTCTTATTTGCTGTGCCTGCACAAAGAGCCAGTGTGTATGTAAAAGAGCCAGTCAGGGCCTAATAAATCAGCTTTGCATTCAAGATGATTAAATCTATTCAGTGCCTTGTTAGGTTATCTTGCTTGTGCTGGTGGGGTTGGGGTTTGGTTTGGTTTTAAATTGTGTGCACAGCTGACAATCAGTTTGATCCATCTTTCCCCTAATCCCGCGCTGAGTGGAAGATCCAATTCAGCCATTGCATCCTCTAACCAGATCATACAGAGCAGTCTGCTGTGGGTGAGGGTGCTGCTGTGGGTGAGGATGCTGCTCTGTGTCAGCACCCCTTGAGGTTTGGACTCCAGAGCAGACCAGATTAGTTTGCATATTTAAGCCCACTGGTGCCATTCCAGGAAAGCATAAGTAAATATGCAGTTTAGACTGATTGCTCTTTACAGCTGTAGTGACCTGGGTTTTTTTTAATTAAAAAAAAATCTTTTTTTTTTTTTCCACAACAACCCTCTTCCTGTCTATAACAAACATTTATTCTACATTTATTTTACTTTTATTTTTTCTGTTTAATGCATGCCATATCCCTCAAAGGGGAGTCTTTAAGAGGAGCAAATCATAATGGTAGAATTTAATGCTTAACCAAAACAAACAAAAAAAAAGACTTAATCCCAGCATAACCAGTGTCCACAGTGAAACACCAGCCTCTGCCTCTACAGTTCCTGGTCAGGTAGTTTTCCGGCACTCTTTCTTGTACAATCCTTTAGATGCCTGCATTGGAAATATATTACTAGCCCTAACGTAAAGATAAGTGCCAGCTAATTAAGGATGCTAATTGCCAGAAGATATGTAGCATGTGAACTCAGCCCTGGCTGAGGGATCCCAGGGTGGCTGCTTTTTCCTGCTCCACCTTCGGAGGCACCGAGTTCCCTGCCGCTGGTTCGCCCTTCGCGCGGGTGCTGCGGGTTCGCTGCCGGCCGTGGCTTCAGGAGCACTTTCTCCTTTTCCCCTAGATCCGGGGTTAAGAAGGTGGTGAGGAAGATGCCTCATCAGGACTGTTGTTATTTCATGCATCCGCTTCTACTGAGAACTGCTGATAACTATTTTATGAAGTCTTAACTCTTCTAACTAACATAGGCGGCTTTCGGTAACCCCTGACATGGAGCTGTGTTCAGAATGGTGGGGAAGTATGAAAATGGCTTTGAGAGTAAATACGGTTTGTAAGGAGGGTCTTGGTTTCCAAAGAAAGCCTCTAAAACATCAGTGGCAGGAGTTTCCAGGTTTCAAGAGTATCTGTGTGCTTGCAGACCGAGCCTTTTGCACGTGCACGACAGCTGATGACAGCTCTGGTTACCTCGGGTGCGTGTGCAACCAGCAATTCCCGTGTTTAGAACAGATTAAGCATTTGTCCTTGACACTCGATTCTGTAATTTTTTTTTCTTTTTTTTTGCACAGTGTTTTATGGATCATTCCATTCCTGTCAGTCAAGTTTTATATCTGAGAACAAATTGTCATATCTTTGTGAATATTGCTTGTCAATTAAGAGACACACTCATTTTAAATTCCACTGTGCTGTAAGTAAAGGATGTATTTTTTTTCCTCTTTCTAAAGTGCTTTCTCTTTTGAAATGTCAGTTCCTGTGTGCTTTCATCGTGTACCCTGAGCTTCTGACATGGATTTAGATGTCGTTTTCAAGGAGAAGCTGAATTCAAGTGCTGAATGCCTTGTCTGTTTGTTTTTTTGGGTTTTGTTTGTGTTTTTCTATGACTCCTCCCATTTTAAACTGGAACATGGAATTCTGAGAGAAATTTAAAAAAAACCAACAAAACACAGTCTGTTCTGTATGTGCCAAAGTGAGCAGCAGGCCCTGGGAGATTAAAAAAGTACTTGAAACAAAGGGAGGGCCCCCAGTGCTCCAGAACCTTTTGGACACCTAAGGATTTTTCTAATAAAGACATTCTGTGATTTCTGTGTCTGTCTGTGTTTCTTCTCCACGAGGAGAGTACACGTCCTTGTCCCTCCGTGTCATCAGCGTTGTCACCACAGCTGCAGGACACACAGACAGTGTCACGGGTGGCAGTGCCAGAGGCTGCAGTGCCTGTGCTTCAGGTGCAGGGGGTGTGGAACTCAGCAGAGGAACTCCGGGAGGGCTTTGACATTGTGGGAAGTGTATTTTTTCATCAGAAACCAGAAGAGACTGTTCCTGTGTGCAGTGCTGTTTATTTGGTTCTTTCCCCAAGCTTTTCAAATCGGTGTACTGAGAGGAGGGAGCCGATTGTGGGTGGTGTGTGTTTTATTTAAAGTAGATTGGAGTGATCTGGATCTGGATCTGGGTTGGGCTCCTGCAGCTGGTGGGAGGTAATGAGGTGCTCCCTGTACTGCAGCTTCTGCCTGGCCTCTCGGTGATGGGAGCTTTTTAAACAGGGCTCGATTTATAGAAAAAGCAGCAGGAGCAAATTCGTAACTTTTCACAAAACCCTCGGGGGTTTAGTGCGGAGCCCCGCAGAGGTCACAAGGAGATACTCTTCCTTACCTATGGCCCTCCCTATTCCTCTCTTGGCACCCTTCTGGGGGCTGCTGGGGAGTTTAATGTGTTTTTAAGCTCCGCGAATCGGGAGTTTCCTGTCACAGGAAAATAAATACAAAAAATAAAATGCACACTGCAGGCTTCTGTTAAATAGTTCCTCTGTGTGTTTATGCGGAGTGTTCACAGCTATCAGAATTATTTGCTTGCTTACTTTTTAAAAATCATTAAATGCTCAGAAAACCACCAAATTTTCAGTTTTATCTGGAAATCTAACAGGAGGTGGATTGCAAATTGAAAAGCTCCGCTGCTCCGTGTTAACTGAATGGGTAGGCAGAGCTGGGGGGGAATTCAGTGCCAGCACTTAGGGCACCAGGCTTAAAGCAGCTGCTTCGGTGCCTCCTGCTTCCTGTTGGGCACAAACGGTCTAGAGGTAATGGTTATCCTGGGGTGGCTCTGAACGCGTCCACCCCTGTTCCCCCACACCCTCTGGTAACATCCTTCCTCCGCCCCCGTGAAGAGGTAGAGAACTGTTCGCAGAGAGAGGAAGGGCTGGGGTCTGTGGAAAGGCAGGTGAGGGAAGGAAGCGTGCTGCAGAGGGGGAAGGTGCCAGCTGCCCGGCCTATCTCTGGTTTCTCGGTGGCGGGTGACGCTGCCAGTAGACAGCTCTCCTCTGGGGTTGGGGTTTCACTTGGCTGAGCTCACTCTGCTGCGGGGCTGGCAGGAGGAGCGGCGGTGTCCGGTGCGTCCCGCTCCCGTGCGGACGCGGGGTCCCCGCGGCGGGGCTGGTGCCGTGGCCGTACCGGAGCGGGGCTGTCCCGGCCGGCTGGGAGCTGCGCCTTGCAGAGCCTGACCGGGGGTAGCCCACGGGCCAGCTCTTAGATGCCCTTGGTTTTCCTTCCGACCTGCCACACGCACGTGCCCGGTTCCGTTTCTTTCCCGCCGGTATTTCTCGTGACTGGGCCCCCCGCTATAACCTCACAGCACCCAGCAGGGCGAGGCTCCCGGCCGGTTCCCGCCGGGCGGCTGCAGGCCGCGGCCCGGTGCTGGGAGCCGGCCGGGGGAGGCCCCGCAGCGGGCACGGCCGGGGGAGGCTCGGGGGAGGCCCCGCTCTGCCCGCGGGAGGAGCGCGTGGGGCGAGCGCGCGGCCGCGGGTCGGGCTGGGCATCTGCCCGCGCGAGAGGCGCGCGCCCGGCGGGTGTCT
>WTSP01026703.1:0-40133 GCA_025331215.1 Actenoides lindsayi | reverse complement strand
ATAACTTATAAAGACAAACATCCTGTTTGATACAAACTGTTGGTAGAATTATCTGTTACATTCCAGACAGGAAAACATGTTTCATGACTTCACCACAATGCACATTGCTTAACTGGGGATACATCCTGTGGATAGATGTCAAGAATTACATGTTTTTTAGAGGCAAAAAAAGTTAGCTAATCTCTTACCATATCTCTGCATACCAAAGTAAAATAAGTGGTACTAAAATTGCCTATTGATAATACCAGAAGTGGGGGGGGGGAAGAAATGCAGGGAAAGCTGAACCCACCCTGGTTTAGCTGATGCTTCATCAGGTTTATGTATCAATAACGAAGCTCTAGTTTGCAGGGTTATGAATGTCAGCGTAGAAAGGCTACAGCATTCTACGTAGAGGCACCAGGTCTAGTCATCAGGAGTATCTCAGAAATAGCAAGTAGCATATATTCTCCTCCAAATTATTAATTCCTTCCCCTTTCCAAGATTGATACTGTTGTAAGTGGGATATGATACCCCAGGGTTTTTTAAACTTGAAAGACTTGCAAGACCATTTTGTTAAAAGATAACATTATGTATTTGAAGAATCCTGTTGACTTGTCCTCCCACCTTCCCACCCCACTATAGTTTAAAAAGTTTAAAAGCCCTAATGATTTTTTTCCCTGCCCTGTTTATTCTATAGGCTGTTTTCCCAAGTCTCTAATACTACTTTTGAGTAAGTTTTGGAGTATATCTATGCAAGGGCATTTCAGAATTGTAATTTGTAACCTCTAAGGAATGAAGTGCAAAAGATCAAGCAGTGAGCTCCTTTAATTAAAAAGTAGTAGTCCTAAAAAAAAGTAGTCCTAAGTTGTTTCTAAAATAGCATAGTATCAAAAAGAGAGAAGAGTTTCTTACTTTTCATACCATGTTTGTTAATGCACTTATTTTTTCCTAGACCCTGTAGCAACTATCATGTATATTAATAGTATTGTTCAGTTTCATTTCTCTCTTCGTTATTATTTTAAGTAAAGTCCTCAGGATGACATCAAGGTACATCTGAAAATATTAATAGGTCTTTGTCAGTTACATCATCTGCTGTCAAGGTGTTTTGCCTGTGCTGTTACAGCCATCTTACGCATCAGGAATCCTATATATAGTGAACACTTGAAGTATGAATACAGTATGTAGTTTGTACATAAACTTTATTACCAGTTTGTTTTTTTGTTTTTTTTTTTTAAATGAGGGTGATTAGTGATGAAGAAAGGAAGATGTTTTCTTAAGTTATTTGACTGGCTGGTTATAGTCAGTGCTAACAGAGAGCAACTAAAATCCAAGATCAAAACACACAGCCTTCTGAGCTAGTCAGTGGCACTGCTATTAAGCCTCAATGCCTACTTGTAATAAGTATTATCACATCTATATATTATCACTACTATAGATGTAGCAAGCAGAAAAAGGGGCTGTCCAAAACTTCTATGTGCAACTGCTAAATGCAAATCCAAAAATTGAAATCTTACTTTGTGCTTTCTAGGCTAGCATTTTGCTTGCTATATTGTATCTTGGTCACTAGATTATTTTTTCTTTGTATATCCTTTAAATAAAATCTCACAGAGAAAGCATTCTTTTTACTGAAGTTTGAATTTATGATTTTTAAGAAGGTTCATTATAGATGATGTTCTGCTTTTCATCAACAGTCTTAAAATCTTTGTATTAAAAAAATACCATCACTTACGGGTGTTGATACTTGGCTTGTAAAGGTTGCTTAAACGATTACAATTACTATTAGTTGTGTAATGAACATATTATATGCAAATTGTTTGTACCATTAAATAAGCCTTAGTCTTACTAGATTAATTTCAAACAGAAATGCACAAATTAGTTAATGCAGAGCTGTAATGCTGACTTGCTGTAATGTTTGTAAATGGATCCTGAGAATGTATGTAAACTTCTATGGAAATATACACTGTGAATTTGTCTTGGTAGGAGGTTTGAATTTTTTGCTAATAAAATCAGGCGCTTTGAATGCAGTAGACAAACAGCTTGTTTAAGTCAGTTTGCTGTTTTTAACAAAGATTGGCTCAGATTATTTTCGTCTACCAAATATAAACTTGTTCTAAAGCTCATCTCGCTTAACTGAAAAAAAATATAACTATCAGAATTTTTAAATTTTTTTGGTCGAAGTAAATCTAACTAAATGAAATCTAGAGCTCGTGCATTTAGTATCATTTTTATGTGGGTTTTGGATACTGAAATGCGTAAGTCTTGCTTTTGAGAACTGAAAAATAGAGCAGCTGAGTCCTTAATTCCTTTCAAGTTTTGTTGATTCAGCCGTACTGGTGTTATTTATGGGCTACCAACATGTTTTAACACTTCTGAAGTTACAAGAAATGGAGCACTTACACTTTTGAGTTTCTTACTACAGGCAGAATAAAAATGTGGACTGATGAGTTATAAGCAGAAAAAAGTTTGGCTTGTTCTTTCAGAAATAGGTACACTGGGCTTTCTGTCAATATGAAGGGAAAAAGGCCTATGACTTAAGCATCTTAAGCAGTTTTCATGCAGGCAGGGAGGGTGTAGATGGTTTGTGTGCCTCGTTGTAAATACGCTATTTAGTGACCTCTTTGAAAATACGCTATTTAGTGACCGCTTAGTTTATATTCTTTGTAACAGAAGGTTCACAGAAGTTTTTGTTTTGCAAAAACAAATTGACATTATGACTTGTAAGGAAATGTGAAATAATTTGGCCATGACACTGTATGGTTTTTATGGAGGAGAAAATACTACATGATAAAACACTAAAGATTAGCAATATTTAGCGCACTTAATAAATTGGTTATGTGTAGTTCTTAGAACTAAAAGTAATACTAATTTATATTATCCATTTAAAATAAACCTAATAATGATATATTGTGCTGAAATCATTTGGGTACATTAAGCTGTGGTTTTGGAGTAGTATTGAAAAAACAGGACACTCTTAATATTTCTTTTTTTTTTTTTTCTCACCAGTATCTGTAACAGCCACTTTAGATCTCCATTTCTATTTTATTTCCTCAGAGTTACACTTTCCATTTTTAATTTATTAGTCCCTTTCTTGGTATCCCTAAAAACCTATAGTCTGCTTTAAATATTCAGGTAGAACACCCTTGGAAGAAAGAAGCATGCCAGATGCCTTGGGTTTTTTTTTTTTTACTTAAAACTGTAGCAAACAGTCAGAGTTATCTAGGTAATATTTCAGTCTGTGTCAAATACATGCCTGCTTACAATATAGCTTCTTTGCCAAATACAAAAATAGTTGCTTCATCAGTCTTAGAAATAGCTAAAGCAGAAGGAAGTTATTAAAATGTTTTTGAAACCTGTGTGATTTATTAACAATTAAAAAATTAAGGAAAAAAACATTTAAACGATTCTTGTATTGGTAAGCATCAAAAGGCAGTTTTTCAGGCCTCGTGGGAAGTAAATACAAGAACTGGGATACAACGGAAATGTGGTCTCTCATCCATCCTTCTGTGTAATCATTAAACTTCCTTAGGGCAGAACATTTTTAACAATGTTTGCAGAACAATGTTGAATTCTCTCCCAGACTTAACTCTGGCAAACTGGGCGAAGTAAGGAGAGAAAATTTGAAGAAGAAGAGAAGCTCAGTCTGGTTTTCATTTTCTCTACAGCTGTCATCTGGCTTTGAATTCTGCTGGAGAGCTACAGCTGGAGTCATTTTATTGCTTTACCCAGCATCCTTTTGCCTGCGCGCACAGAAATGTTTTAGTAGTCTTGGAAAAAAATTCAGAGTATCTCTTAGCAACCATAGGACAGTAATTATTATACCAGCAGCTGGGAGCAAACCAGATTTCCGTTGTGCATTAAAAACTGGCGTAGGTTACTTTACAGATGATACTGAATAACCTATGCCAGTACTGTACTTTGCAGACTGTGGTTAAAGGATATTGAATGTGGGCGGCATGATTGCTTTGGACAGTACAAAAGGGGAATGTGGGCACCTGTGTTTGTGTGTAATATTCTGTATATTTAATATACCAAGCTTAGTTCTTGTGGAAAACTTTACATGTTTGCTTTTTACTTAAATGTGTTTTCGATACAATAGCGTTTTTGTTTCTGGGGCCTCTCCTTTCAGGTTGTCAGAGTTTCCATTGTAGATGTGGGGTTTCAGGTGTTTATGACCTTGTCATAAAACATCGCATTGGGGCAGGAAGTGTCATTCAAAGAGAGCCTTTCTGATACTAACAAGCATAGATTGGCTGTATCTAAACTGTCAGTTTAAGTAAAAATGCAGAGTTCAGGATACTCATTTTTGTAGTTCTGCACAGTGAATATCTATAGGCTGAACAAGATCATATCCAACCTGATGACTTTTAATTTTTCATAAATACCACAAGTTAGGCTGTGTCCACTTACCTGTAGTGTCTAGGTTGGGAGGCTGAGCGTTGCCACTTCCAAACAGCTGTCCCGTTGGGCCTTAGAAACACTCGATGCCTTTCTCCATCTCCTGCCATCCTCAGATTTGTCCTTGAAGTCAATTAGCTTGAATTGCATTCCTTTATAATCACTGTATATAGGGTACAAAGGCTTGCTTTAAGATTAAGGTTTGTGTTCCACACATCAGAGTCTGAAGCTGCCAGTTATCACTGCAATAAAAGATCACTGCCTGTATCGTATGTTAGATGAAGCCCTTCTTGACTGCCAAGGGGAGTGCATGTGGCTGTCTGAATGAGCATGAGCATATGCATGTGTCCTTTTTGCTCTATGGTGTAGCTAGTCTATTTCTGAAGAAAGGTGTGAATCACCTGCAGGGACAGGAAATAATGCAGGCTGTTGCAAATCTCACCCAGGGATAAAGACTGGCTTGTGGGCAGTATGTGGTTTTGTTCCCAGGGAAGAAAAGCATAGTAGTTTTTGTAGCTCTCATCCTTATCCCTAGACCACTCAAACTGATAATAGCTGGAGGGGGGGAGGCAAAGGGCTTAGGTACTTAACACTGTGGTTTCTGAAAAATAGCTTCTAGCTGTGAAGTGTGTTCCTAGCTTAAATAGTTTCTCCTTGTAAGCATTTATAACATTGCTGAAACCAAAAATAATTATAGACGTTTCTTCCTCATTCTGTATGCAGCTCTCCTGTGGTTTGAACCAGTGTTTTGAAATCTTTTTATGTTGCTGGGCAGTGTACCTGCAGGAGTATCTCCTGCTAGGAAGATGCTTGATACTGCTCTAAAATTTGATGCTATTTGCTATTAGAATACATCCATGAAATTTAACTCAACAGTCATTTAAACATTTCTTTTGTACTCCTTTCCAAACAGTGTTCGACCAGAAAATTTAATTTTGACAACAGGGTCTTTTACTTAGTGGTGTTGCCATGCTCAAGAATCTGCGAAAAGTACTTCTTCTAGAGTTTTGCCTGTCTTCCAAACTTTTCAGTGAAGCTTTAACATGATTGAGCTGTTGTCTTTCATGGGGTGTATGCTTGCTAGTATTAATTAAAGATGAGCATTACTTAATTGCTAATTGTAATGTTTTTCCACTCAGCATGCTTCTGAACAATATATAAATTCTTAGTGATATGAAGATTTTCATTCTCCTGAAGATTAGCTACTTCCACTTTATCTAGATATCTTGGAATTTGATACATTAAGATTTTATGTACATGAGGTGCTAGTGTAATCCCAGAATAAGTTCCTTAAGTATCTTGATAAATGAAAGCTAATGATTCAGTGTTAGTACTTAACCTTTCAAAACTTCAGGTTTGCCTCTGCCTCTGGCACTCAGTAGGTGCCTCATTGATACTGAGAACCAACTGATTCTCCCTTGTTTTCTTGATATATACAAATCCTTATAATAAAGCTGAAACATTCTCATTGCTGGAAGTTGGATGCCAGAATTTTCTCAGTGCTATCAGATCATGACAGCCAGTTAACTTTACAGCGTCTCTCAATATAAACAAAACATTGTACAGTACAGGGCTTTTGGCAGCCCAGTGGGATTTGTATCAATATGCTCTTCTGTATCCTAAGTGTATGCCAGTCAATTAAGCTTAAAGAATGGGAACCATTTGGTTTTTTCTATTCTTTTCAGAAATTGGATCAGCTCGCAAGCCAATATTCTGCCCAAACATACTTCCTCTTCCTTATTCTGAGTGGCACATGTCCTGCAGATATCTCATTATGTTGCCACATGGTCACATGTTTTTGTATTAAATTGCCTGCTATAACCTTAGTTTCAAAAAGACAGTCATTAGTTGTTTAATACACACTTGCTGTAATTAGATATTTTAATTGAGCCAGTATATGTTAAAGCTGACTTTGTGTTCCTTTCCATCTGATCTTGTTTTTAATTCATTAAAAGATCTGACTAGCATTTTTTCTGATTAGTCTCAGATTTATTTTTTTTCCTTCACAAGTGCATATTTGTAAATACTGGCAACCTCGTGGGTAATTAGTGGAAGCATGCTCTCTGAGACAGGGCTCACCTCTTGTTCCTTAAAGGTCTGATTTGGCAGCTAAAGTTAAAGCTAGTTAAAGGCATGTATCTCTAATGCTCAAGTTGTGTACACTCTGCAGAGAAGGAAGTCTTTATTTTCCAAGGCTGACTCACAGAAAGAAACCACTTGCCTATTTAAAAGTACTTTAAAAATATGTGTTAGAGGCATCTATAAACATTT
Source organism: Actenoides lindsayi (assembly GCA_025331215.1). NCBI lineage: Eukaryota > Metazoa > Chordata > Aves > Coraciiformes > Alcedinidae > Actenoides > Actenoides lindsayi. The sequence goes on along the minus strand of WTSP01026703.1, from coordinate 33,488 downwards.
TAAAATACATGTAGAATATTGATGCATTTATGTATGAATTCATAGGTTTTGGTGTGGCTTTTGTATAAATGCAAAATCATTTAAAGGGAATTCTTATGTATTCTAGACTACTCAAGAAAATACATCAGGTTCATTGACAAAAGATCACCTTTTCCAACACGAAACTGTAGTAACCAGTGAACCTTACAACAGTGCGAATATAAGGCCTTCCGCTTTTGAGGATTTCAGCACCAGGAGAGCCTGTTTTCCTAGCCAACCTAACCAGGTAAGACTACCAACAAAAGAAGCAGTTCTTTGCGTGCTGCATTAATTGCACAGCTTGTAGTTTCTGACAAGAAAGCACTTTCATTCTAAGTCCCTCTGTGTAGTATTATACTCTGAAGTTCTTGAAATGTTCAATATAATGCTGTAAAGCTTATTGTGGCAGAGAGGTAAAGCTTTATGAAGGTATTTACCTGTTCTTGTAGTGCAGTAGACTACACAAATAAATCTTTCACTTTCTTTGAGGTCATATTTCTGTATTACAGACTTCTTATCTGCAGACTTGAATAGATGTTTAAGTTCAGAAAATGTTAATTGGCCATGAGCTCAATCTCAGTTACATGTATACTAATACTGTTTTGATTAGAGATATTGAAGAGTAACTTCAAAATGGGTATCTTGGATGCATTGTGCAGTGGGGCACTTCTGACAAATACCGTTAGAGAAATATTGTTTATGTTTTCTAACTGGCTATTTAAACTGAAATACTTTATTTTAGTACAGAAAGGAAAACAGTATATCAGTTATGCATGAAAAGCATTAAGCTATTGATAAACAGATTCTTAAAACAGAAAGAAAACACTAATGTGAGGAAGGTTGATGTACAGACTTTTTTAAGAGGTCATATTTTTACAACTACAGATTGGAAAGGCAATGTTACAGCTTTAACAATAAATATTTTGCTTTCTTTCTAAGCCTCAAAGAACTGGAAGTTTATATAGACTGTAGAAGTAGACTTAATAGTGAGTTGTGTAATATTTAGTTTGAAGGTCTTACGCCTACAAGTAAACACATGGAAGCTTTTTAGAATAAGCTTAATAACAAAAGTCAAAGCAGAATACAAGTTCAGTTGTGAACACTACCTCAGAATGTGTTTCTGCTTCTTGAAATAAAGCTTTTTAATACCCCTGGTTATTCTTCCAAGGAAAGATAGGATTATATTCAAATCTTATATCAGCTGCTTTCTAACTTCTTTATTGGACAAAAGAAGCAAACAATGTAATTGTATGTAGTTATCTGAAGAACTAACTAAAGAGCTTGGAAGTATAAACTTCTGATTTGTAATCACTGATCTGCTCCAATTATCTCTTTGTGTAAGACATATTTTTGTTTATACATTTTTTATACATATACATATATTTAGACATATTTTTTGTTTATACTGTTCATCAAGATGTATATATTTTCCCTATTCCCATATACCACCAAAGAGAATTCAAAAAAACCCAAGAAGATGGTTAATTAGGTTATTACAGGTAACACAACAGCTGCAGTAACCAGTGACGTATGTGCTGTCCATTTTCAGGGTTGTAAAGTGAAAGTAGCCTGCATGTTTTGAGAGCACATATAGAATTGGCTACTTAGAAAATGATCATTTAAGCTGCGGTATATTGGGTGGTGCCAGTCTGATGGAAATTAAACAGGAATTTCTTTGAAATAATGCTAGTATTCAGTTATTGTAGACTAATATTGTAATATTAGTGAGTTCAGTTGTGTCAACAAAAAAAAATTCATCCTAATTTCCAATTGGATAATTATGTTCATCATGAGATTCTCTATGGATTTTCAGTTTGTAATATTCTTTCTCCCTTCTTACTTCAGCTGTTACACAGAGATGGCACTTAGGTACTGAGTTGTTATGGCTGGTGAACTGTGTGTGTTACTCTCATTTAATTTTGCTGGTATTTTTATCTGACTGAATCTGGATTGTGTTCTGCTCTTAAGGTTTCATGTTTCTCATACTTTCACGTAGGTCCCATTAAACACCCAATGCACTTATATTTATAAAGCTTTTCCAACATTTCTCCTGTTTGCTTGTTTTTCAGCATTTCCTAATCACTTTCTAAAAAAAAATTCATTTTCTTAATATCAGTTGAATAAAGAATGCAGTGCTGCCTTGTTTGTAACATGTCAGACCTTAAGAATTTTAGTAGGTGTTTAGCTGGTGACTTGAAAAAAATTAAATTAGTTCTATGTATGTGGTGCTCAAATGAAAAATAAACTTCAAAGACTGAGGATGGGTCAGATTTTAGAGTTGTTAGTATATGTAGTGATCTTTAATAGCTGTTGGCTGTCTGGGGAATAAGAGGTTGAGGGTGGATTTTTTGGTTTGAGGTTTATTTTTTTCTTTTAAACAATGGGTTTTATTTTATGTCTTAAATGCATGCATAATGTTCTGCCTGGACAGTGAGGTAAAGATCCTTTATGCCTGTGACATACGGAATTGTAATGACATTTTTGATGCTTTCTCCCTTAAAAAAAAAAAATGCTGTTAGCTGTTCAAAAAAAGCCAACTAGCTGTAGGTAGTTACTGATGCTAAAACAATTGTCTCTGTCTCCTGAGTTGGGAAGCACTCTGCTTTTATAAGCACAGGGGAAGCCTAACTGCTTGCATCAGAGCCAAGGGAAGCATGGAAGAGCAGTGATGTTAGCTGAACAGGATATAACCTTTCTTCACCCTGTACCCTCCAGACCTTGTGGTAGTCCAACTATGTGGCTTGGAGCCAAGAAAAAAAATTACTCTTGTTAGCATACTCCAGTTGAAACTCTCGGGGCAAAGCAGCTCTAATTACAGTTCTGTACTTAAAATATATAACACAAGGATTATCAAGCAAGGAAGTGATGATTAGGTTAGAGCAGGCTACAGATACTCTTACATAATCAGAAGCTGGCATATTTTAAGCAGCTTGCTCCTTGCTTTTCCCCAGCAGTTCCCTCTTCCTCCTCTGCTTCCTACCCCCACACCAGGGCATGCAGACTTCAGTGTAGCAGAAGCATATAGACATGTGCGAAGTGAAATAGAAGTGTGTTAACCTGAACGTCATCTTGAGCAGTTTGCTGTTACATATTGCAACAGATTAGGAACACACGGGTCAACTGCTGTCCTAGACTATGGAATGGTGACACATTCATTCTCAGTAATTTGATCGGTACTAATCAGGTACTCTTGCAAAGCAACACTACTGATGCCAGTGATGCATTCCCAAATAATTCATTGTTCTGGAAGAATTTGTAAGGCTAATGGGTTAAGGGGTGATTTTGTTTCTTTGTTTGGGCTTTTTTGTTTGTTTCGGTTATTGGTGTTTTTGTGTATTTTTTGTTGTTGTTTTGTTGGGTTTTGTTGTTGTGGGTTTTGTTGTGTTTTTTTTTCTTTTTGTTTTTTTCTCTTTCAGTCTTTTCTGTGAAATGGTTTGCAGGCTGTGAACTTCACAAGAGAAAAAGGCAGAATTTGACTGGAAGCTCGCTTGTATGCTGGCTCCGATTATAATAGCCCTATGATGCAGGAAACTAATTGCCTGTCTGTAAGGGAGGAATACTGCAACATACTGAGACTTGCGCTTTTTTGCTGCACTATCTGCTACTATCAGGAGCAACTTCCATGTTGCTAAATATGTTTTAAATTTTTATCCTGCCATTATTTGCACCTTTTCTTAAAAGTCACTTATGTGATTTCAGTAACATTTAATGGCAGTCCACTGCCACACTTAGATATAAGGTCTGCAGTATTTCACTTCGGATGATTCAAATTTGCCACCTTCGACCACTTTTTCATGCCCTTTCATTGTAAGGCAGACTAAACAAGAACTCTATCTTATCTCTGTGCTGTTTGTTTTGTATGAGTTTAGCCTTAGCATGATCCTTCTTACTTGTCTTTTGAAGTAAAAGGCCTTGAATTATGGCCAGTTAATTACAAGTTGAGAATTTTAAAAGGACTTAGGTGTTTCCCTGCAGGTGTTCTAAACTAATTGATTTAAGTAGCTAAGGGGAGATGTATTTAGAAGCCACTGTTATTGATTGATCATGCTACTGAATATCATTCTTCATATGCAAAATCCTTGTCTAGAAGACAGCTTTCAGAATAATTAACCAGTATTCAGTATGCTTATTGCAAAAGTGGACTGAGTCAGAAAACTTAGAGCAGGAGTGAAGGAAAAGCTTCTCCTAGATAACACAAGTAACTCAAAGTGAATGTATCAGGGAGTTAATCCTAAAGTAATGGGTCATCGCAGTTACAAAATTTGCAAATTCACATAAGGTGTAATTGATCTGTGGAATTAGTTGTCACTGTAAGATATTAAAACATGACCGTTGAGCATAATTCAAAGAACAATATCAAGTTGTATGCAGATATCAAAATAACCAAAGCTCTTAGGAGATACTAAAAAGTCAGGAAAGAATACTAAAGCTCATGGTCCCAGTATCATGCAAAAGGCTTATTATTGTGGGGAAGTCTAAATTGTACTAGTAAGAAAATAAGCTGAATTTTTTTATCTTCAAGCAGCAAGGAAAATAACGCTGGCTGGTTTTATTTTAGTTTTCTAATCTGTCTTCCATTGTAGGTGGACATAAATTTGGGACATCACTATAATAAACTTATTTTGCTCTGTCATTTTAGGTCCCACCTAAGTCAATCAGACACGTTAGTTTTCAGGATGAAGATGAAATTGTTAGAATAAACCCTCGTGACATTTTGATACGTCGTTATGCGGACTACAGGCATCCTGACATGTGGAAGAACGACCTGGAGAGGGATGACGCAGACTCAAATATACCATTTTCTAAATCAGACAGTAAAAAATCTGACTATTTATACCCATGTGGGGATGGAACTAAGTTGAATTCCCTGAAAGACTCAAAGAGTTCTGTGGTATTTAAAACCCAGCCTTCCTCATCAAAATTTAAAAACTCAAAAAGAAGAAAAGAGGATGGCGAGCGTTCCCGCTGTATATACTGCCAGGAAAGGTTTAATCATGAAGATAACGGCAGAGGAAAATGTCAAGATGCGCCAGATCCTATTAAAAGATGTATCTACCAAGTTAGTTGCATGCTTTGCGCAGAGAGCATGCTGTATCACTGCATGTCAGACTCTGAAGGAGATTTCTCTGATCCTTGCTCGTGTGACACTAGTGATGACAAGTTCTGCTTACGCTGGTTAGCACTGGTGGCGCTCTCGTTCATCGCCCCGTGTATGTGCTGCTACCTCCCCTTGAGAGCGTGCCATCACTGCGGTGAGGTATGTGGGTGCTGTGGAGGAAAGCATAAAGCTGCGGGATGAAACGGTTGGTGCCAAACAGAGCTGAAAAAAAATCTTTGTTTCCAGGAAGCATCTAACTTGGATTTGTGGAAGCTTTTTGGCAAGCTGAAGGGAATCTTCTTTCATGTAAGAGATGCTTGATGTGGAAGAAGCAACAAGACTTGTCAGACCTTGGCATTTTACAAGTGCTAGCCATGCCTAACTATTTCCTTTGAGTGCGTGGCGTTTGTTGCAAGTTGTGAAGGAGATTTTGCGAAGGAAAGCCTGTTCTTATTATTGGCTATAAAACGAGTATATAAACTATGATTATACTAAAAGGGATTAACTTTTGCCACTTTGTACATTCATGGTTTAGGTGAGGGGGCTCTTTTAAAAGGATTAAAACTTACCTGAGGGGAAATCTTAACTAAAAGTGCACTAGTGACAGTTGATTTAAGATTAAGAAAAGTTAATACTTGGCAAATGAGAAATGAAACTGATTTTAAGTGCAACTAAATCACTTATTAATAGTTTTTTGGAAGCAACTTTATGTATAAATAACAAATGTTTATATTTAACTAAATGTGTAAGGTACGAATTATTACATGTTAAAATTTCCTTCCCTCTGGTATAGTAGGTATGGACCATATCTACTGTCACATTCCATGGTAGTATTTTAAATATTTAATTAGTTAATTTAGTCGCATTTTTATTCCAGATGGACAAATTGATATTTTCAGTCCTGTTTCCCTTCAGCTACAGTTTGTGTTGAATTGTATCCATACATCCTGATAATCTAAAAAACTTTAAAATATTAATTATTCTAGTCTTGAGTGACCAATATTTTTTTTTTGTTAAGCACAGATGTAATTGTCTAAAATGTTCTTGTTAGAACATAACATTTATTTTTATATATAAATGACTTTGATTTCAACATAATAGCAAAAAGCAAGTTGTTTCTGTTGCTCAACCAGCAAGTTGTTTTCTTTTGGGGTGTCCTCCAAAAACACTTTATTGCATATTCAGATGTTCATTAAGCAAAAGGTACATTAAGGCAGTTGTAACAAATTGTCATCAGTGTTCTTGTTTATCCTTCTGTTAAACTAGGATCCTGTTCAGCTGTTTATCAAGTACTATGATTAAAACAAAAGATTAATAACAAAAGTGAAATTGTTTTCATTATTTTGAACTACAACTTTTTCTTATTTGAATGGGCAAGAACAAAAGTACTGTGTGTTTTGTTCAAAAACGACAACAAAAGACTTAGCTTGAGAAATAAATTACAGCCCAGGCGAAACTGGAGTGAACTTTTTAATTGAGGAAATCTGGAGGGAGGATGGGGGAGGGAGGGAGAGAGAGTGACTGTGTGTATCTGTGTGGTGGTATATTGTGTATGATATTTGTTACAGCTTTGTACTTACTAAGTGTAACTTCCAGATAAGAATTAACCAATTAACCCGTAGAGATTTTTTTTTAAATGTTATGTGCTTTGCTCTGTCATGAAGTAAGAAACATTTGCTTCCTATTTGGGACATGAAAACCTAAAGAGTCAGAATTCATTAGCAAAGGTGCTGATTTGATATCCTGGCTGGAGTGGGACAGACTGTCCTCCATATATGCTCGTAAAACAAACAAATTGATTTTAGAAGATGCACATGCCTTTCTTTTCTCACTTCCTATGCATTTCCTCAGTATTCTTTGTGTCACTTTTCTTTCTGCATGTATCAATGCCCTTAATTTTCCTTTGTGACCCAGAATTAAAATGAGCAAATATATGTAACGTTATCTGTCTGTAAAATACTTTAAAAAGAAAAAAAAAAAAAAAGCATTTATATTACAGCTTGAGTTGACCACCTTGTGTACATAGATCATCTCAAAGTATTATTTCACATTGAAAAGAAGACAAATATATTGATAACTGTAGAAGTTAAGGAAGAGCTTCTAGTTTTGTATTAAGAGTTGATTGGATGAATTAGGTCCAAGAATATGACATGGTAGCAGAAGTCTTGGTTTTTACTGTTTATATGTTTGAAAGCTGCTACTCTGGTTGATTTTCATGTGTCACACATTTTCAGCTAAACTTGGTTTCCTAGAATAGACTGTTAACTTTAAAAAGAACTTCAAATGAAAAAAAAAAAAGGTGAAGTTTTTCTAGTGAATGAGAGGAATTTAATATCCGTAAGTGCTAGGTTCCTAATTCAACGTGAAGAGAGGTATGAAAAACCTAAGAAAAGAACTTGCTGGCTGTATAGGAAAATGCTATAGAATCATGTATATATACTTCAGAAAGAGACAAGTTTAACAGTTTTCTCTGAGCACTATACAACATAGTGAAACTCCTGGTCCTGTACTGTATTTTATATGAAACATATATGCTTTAATATTTTTACTGAATGTGCACGTTAATAGTTTCACCTTGCATTTAAACACTTTGCTGCTAAAATGTTTTCACCTTTCCTCGTTGAAGACTTGATCCATCTAGAAAGGGATACTGAACCTAAGTTCACTTTTTTTTTCTCGTGATGGAAGTGTCAGCCTGCACGCCCAGTTTGAGAGCAATTAAAAGAACTGCAAAGATACGTGGTTGCATAAGGCTTGGTTTGAGTAGGATGTACACATACTTTTTCCTTCTGGTGTTAGGGATCTTTCCCACAGTTGCAGTTAGGAGATGACTAGTGGAAGGTGGACATACAGCAAGCCCATTCCAGAATGGGCGGTTCCATCCATGCACCTTTTGTTTTTGACAGCATGTAACATTTATTCTGTCTCTTTTGAAAATATTTTCTTAGGCGTTTGAGAAAAAAGCAGTTTCTTCTCCAATCCTTATTCCTCCCCTTGCCCTTAACATCAGAACTGTAGTTTGTCAGGCATGTAGTAGCTAAGCTTTGTGTTGCTTGGAGCAGAGACCCGAGCCTTGGGAAACCATCATTGAATATTAAGTCCCTCATTTATTGAAAACCTCAGTTACTGTGAAAATTAAGTATTTCCCCTTGAAAGTGAGGGAAGAAGTTCAATGAAAGCGGCACTCGTGCACCATCTACTGGGGCGAAAAGCATTCAGCTGCATTCAGGCATATTTGATTACATTACAGTAATTAAACTGGCTGTTGGTGCACTACTTAAACTACAAAAATATGTTAACCTTTAGTTATGAATTACAAAATAGTACTTTGGATTCTCACCGTGATTCTTTATCTCATCATACCTCTGAAGTTTGATTATTAATACTGATTAAAAGTAAAAATGCGTTAACCCCTCTGTTTTCTTAGGTTTAAAATAGTTACACTGGCCTGTTACATAAGAGCATAAAAATCAGAAAATTCTTTTGATTCTGTCATGGGTTTCGTTAGAAGGATTTTAATTTTTTTTTCTTTTTTTTTTCTCCCCATGAAGTTCTTTCCCACAGCGAAGTGATGGAGTTTTGATGTTCTTGCAGAGGGAATCTGGCCTTTTGGTTTGTTATAGGAACCAAGTTTAGAGTATGCACAGGTGGGTTTCTGTGCTTGCACATGCAATTTAGTAGTTGTGAAGGGTATGCCTACAGCTGTGTGCAAGATAAAAGCAATATTCAGATAATAATCTACAATTACTATGGTAACTCTTTAGTAAACAGCAGCAAATGATGGCATAAAACTCAGATGCCTTTCCAGAGCTGATGTGAAGGGTGTTCCAAACCAATGCAGTTTCCTCTAGAGAAATAAAGGTATTTTGAAGAATGTCTTAATTTTTGCATGTTGGAATGTAACATTCTCATTTCAGATGTGTTCTCTTCAGTGTGATCTATTCATATGTACTTGGAGGGTAATGTTGAACTCCCATGTAAATAATGCACAGACTTTAAATCTTTTCAGAGCTTATGGCACAGTATGTAGCCAGTACAGTGATACATCATATTAATAAAATGAAGATCAAGGGTGGTGGCTGGCAATAAAACAGTAACTTCTTAAAAATGCCTTATGGAGCTGTCAGTCCAGCAGCTGAGTGGATAAAACTTGCTTTTCCTTCGGTGCACTGATAAACACTAGGAGGGGTTGGGGGGGTTGTTTGGGTTTCATTTTAGTTCTTTTTCCTGAAAGCTTCTCGTTCTTAATAGCAAAAATCGTGGTTTGTTTAGGAAATCAAAACATTCAGTGAAGAAGAAGCCTTCATGTTCAAAGCTGCAGTATAAGCTGTACATAGTTTTCCTCCTTTCGCTTGGTGCCATTTGCTTTCCACCCTAATGACCTCAAAGTGCCTCGTGTATATTGTTTCCATTAAACCTTAACTGCTATTTTTTTCTACTAAATGATGTATAATTTAGTTAACTCATCCCGTAAGTGTTTCCGTTATGAACATAGCTTGTTACTATGATTGTGTAATGTAAATATGCCTTTAAGTTTGTAACTGGCTTATTACATCATACCCTTGTAAGTTGACATAGCAGATAACACCATAAAAATTGTTTAAATGTTTTTTTTTCCTGTAATTACCTGATTAAAACTACCTTGAAATGAAACAACTGACATGTTTTTCCATTCTCTGTTGGGATTACTCAGAACAGTGCATATGAAATTAAATGTTGCAGCTCAATAACAGAATAAAAATATGTAAATACAGGTGATCACTTTGCCATAGTATTCTGCTTCCTGGTTAAACAAAATGTTAATCAGATCATTTTATGATTTTAAGACTGGTCAAACAAACATTTTATTACCTTCAAGCTCCAGCATCTTTTGTCAGGAGACCATTTTTAAGAGTTTCTATAATGTTTTAAACAAAAATGCGCCTGTACCAGCTTGCTTTGTATTTACAGTAGTACTTGTCCTTGACATCATGCTATGGAAGTCAAGATTCCTTCATATAAAGCATGTTTATTTGAGTTTTCACTCGATCCCACCACAAAAATGTTTATCTCTGAATATAATTCTAAGCTTTGTGCAAGTTAAAGAATAAAATACACGGGAAAAAGAGGGAAAACTAATCAGCCTATGAAAAAAAAATGAACATTTAGAAATTTGTGAGACTGTAATTTGAAAGCTCTGTGGTCAGGGTTTAGGATGCTTGTTCTAGATTGCATTGTATTTGCTTCTAACTTTCATAAATGTTTTCTTAGTGGTTACCACTGATAAAGTAATTCCTGCTGCTCATCAGATAAATTTCTGACTTGAAGAATTTTATTATTGCCAGGTGTAATCATTACATGGACTATGACCTGTTGATACTTGAGCTTTTAACTGATGATTTGAAAATGCAGCGCTTCCAGAGAAAGGAAATGGGCAAATCAATTAAGTGACTAACAAGGTGAGGAGTTAATAGAGAGTATTATAGGACAATACAAAAACCACGTATCACAAAGTCACTCAGCATTAAACAGGGTTTCATAAAAATTAAAAAAAACTAGTGTTAAATCTTGGATAAATCCACTTTAACATCAAGGATTATGCACAATTTTCAGGTTTTGAAGAAGAAAAAAATGCATAGGTCAGGAGTTCTTTGTTTTCCCCTTTCCCTAGCCAAACTCAATTGCTGGGGTTTATAAATTAAATCAAAACCTGAAGTTAATCCACATATAGTCTGTAGAAAACAGACGGACTTCTGTAGAACACAGAGTTAGTGGACAGTTTGTAAAGAGAGTTCATAAAAGTATTGCAATTAGTCCTTGCCACAGAGCAATTAACACTTGGTATTTTGTATCACTGTTTCTTGACCCTTTTGGCTAATTGTTACAGATCACTATGCGCTCCTGTACCAGAATGGAAAGACTTTTGTAGGGTTGTATCATCCCTTCCATCACTTGGAAACACTGCACTATGTAATGTAATTTAATAGCTTGGAAACAGACGTAACAAGTAACTGGATGAGAATAAAACAGTCCTGTATTGCATGCCTTTAACTTGAGGTTGGAGAGTGTGTGCATGCACACACAATGGGCTCTGACTAAATTAGGCATTGAGTAATGCATAATGTTAATGACTAGCAATATTTGTTTATACCTGGAGGAAGAGAGAGAGAACTCGGTTCTTCAAGAAGCTTGTAGCTCTAGATATGCGTGCCCTGACTTGAGAAATTGGGGAATATTTGAAAAGATAATCATTTTCCCTGATGGAATAAGCCTCTCAGATTCAATTGTGATTTCAGCTAAGTGGTGATTTGGCAGACTCCAAGCATCTCAGTACCCACCATGTTATATCTACTGTGTTTTTAGCTGTGTATGGTTATTGATGTAATTTTTAAGTAATGCACAGGAACAATTATTTCATGTTTGGCATTTAGTGCCTTTTTTTTTTTTTTTTTCTTTTTTTTTCTTCTTCTTCTTAACCAGTAACAACTCTTCTGCGTTCTAATTTTGAGTAATATGTATCAGGGCAAGGTAAGCTGACCAAAAAAGCTCTGGGTTTGGTGGGAGGATGGATGGAGAGGAAAAGAAAAAAAAAAAACAAAAACCCAGACCTACATAGTAGATAATGAAAGACTGCTAAATGAGAGCTGTTGCAGTATGACCTGCTGTCTAAAAATGGAGACTTTACAGAAAGACAGATTTGGCTGATTTCCCTGATAATAAGCAACCTTGCTAAGAGAGAGTTCTGATTTCTCTAGGACAATACGTAGATGTTAGTGGGCTTGCTAATAGTGGAAAATACTGGGGTGGGTGGGAGGGGCTGTGTGATGGTATAACCACCCCATATTTAGTGGGATGCATTAAAGACCTCCTAGCCCCCAATGTAGCTAACTTGCTATTTTGTCTCCATATAATCAGCAAATAGTATAATGAACTACTTCTTTCAAACAGAGAATATGACACTCGTGTTATTTCTGAAGTAAAAGGGAGTTGTGAAAGCATATTGCCACTGTCAGCAGCTATCACTGTCCCTTTGTACCTGCCAAAGTGCTTAGGTGCTTTTCTGTTGTTGCTTTATATTGCCTATGAGTGAAGCGTTACAGTGACTTAATCTTTCTTACGTTTTTCTCCATAACTCATTCCTTTTACGTTGTTCTTCAGCTTTCTCTGCTGGCATATAGAGTATTTGTAGGCTGTGTGTGCATCTGGTGACTACAGCTGCTGATTACTGAGTGCCCATTATAAATTGTATTTAGAAGTTGTATTGCAAGGGCCAAGAGAGTGTGAAATATTACATCTCTCCTGAATATGGTGAGGCTGAGAAGTTTTCTCCATTATGTGTGCATCCAGCCACAGGCTGACCCATCCAAAGAATTGCTTTCCGGGTCTGATACAGTTTTACCTACGTTTTCATTCATCTCTTACTTATTTGCATTTACCTGCCTATAAGACAGGTAATGGTATGAACTCTTCATCCATTATTGGACAACTCTTTCCAAGGGAAGAGGGATACCAAACCCTGAAGCTCTAAACAACTCTTGGTTTTCTCTCTTTCCCCACCAATCGTATCAGTAGTACAGTTAAATAATTGTAACAATTGTTGATACTATGTTGAAAGAAAACAACACTGTGAAACAAATCAGTTTGGAAGAGTTGTCCCTGTTGGCCTTCAACAGTGCTAGAAATGCTGTTGACTCACCAGCTGTGCAGGATCCACTGTTGTTTTCCATGATGTTATGGCTATGTGTTAGAAGTATTGCTTTTGAAGGAGAGTACTCTTTTTTCTTTCAGGGGTACTTCTGCCATTAGAATGGTGAAATGACTATTCCTTCGTCCTTTAGCTTGGTGGTCTTCAGTGAGTTCTTAGAAGCCTGGAAATTGGTGGAGGCATGAAATGGGAGACTGGTGATCCCCAGGCTGAAGAGGTATGGTGTGGGACAGAAGTTAAATTGTGTGTGTAATAATGGGAATGGAGAGGGAGAGCAGAGCAAGAAGAGCATCGTCTGAGCGCTGTTCACAAAATTAACTTCTTCAGGATGAACTGACAAGTGATAGAGTATTCACAAGAAATTTCAAACTTCCTGAATACAGCTATGCAGCTTCTGACTTCCCCAGGGCCTTTGAGCCTCATTGTGTACCTGAATAAATATGTAGAGTCTTACACTCCAGGTCCTTCTTCCATAATAGGCACTGTCTCTGAAATCCACAAAGTCATAGTACAGAACACTTCTCTTTGTAAATAGTGCTTTTTCTGGGATTTGCACAGATGAATAGCCAATTGACTGATATTGAAGGTTGACTACTCTCCAGATATTTCAATTAACAGCCTGTTCTAAAGTAGTGGTGGTATTCAGGCTTGCATAGACATCTCTGTGTCAACTATATTAGTAAACTTGTATTTCTAAAGTCATGGTTGTGAAGGAGTATCTAGAAGGCTTTAGTACATTTGGAGCCAGTTGCCCAGAGAGGTGGACTAGTATCCATCCTTGGAGACATTCAGAACTCACCTAGGCATGTCTCTGAGTAACCTGTTCAACTGACCCTGCTTTGAACAGTTGGGATTGGATAAAGTGATTTCCCGAAGTCACTTACAGCATCAGTGAATCTGTGGCTTGTTTTTTAAGAAAATGAAGACTTTTGGAGAAGTGAGAGAACAGTCTCAAAAAAGTTGTGATTTTGTGCCTGCTAAATCTTGCCTCTGATTTGGAGGCAACTCCTACTGTTAATGCTCAAATATTTCAAGTGCCACAGAAGGATTGTCATTTTAGTTGTCATCATTATAGCTCAGTGTTTTTCACTGACAGAATTATTAAAGTGTTAATATATTTCACAAACAAAGGCTTTAATAGAAGTAGCAGGTATTAGCATAGCATTGAGGTGGGGGGGGAAAGCTATTCCAACTGTTAGTAAGCTTAAAAATATGCACAGGTGTTTGCATAAGTTCTGAACAGCTGCTTCACATGCTCTTTTGGCACAGAAAATGTTTTCCTGGAGTTGCAAACTAACTTTAAGATAGTTTAGTAAAATAAATAAATAAATCAGGCTCTGCAAACCTTTCCCAGTTTACCAGTCTAGCTTAAAAGCATCTCTAAAACCTGACTGCAATCTGGGGCAAGTTTCCTGAGCGAAGCCAGGCAAAAATGCCTGGGCAGAGTGTACTTGGAAGGCATGGGCACATGCTCAGACTGAAGCATTAGCAGCAGGGTGAGACTGAACATGAGTGTCTTAACACACGCAGAGCTAGCAGCTAGTGATGTCTGTGGCTCTGGGACACGGTACCTACTAGAATATTTATACTGTGCTCGGTAACCAGAGCCAAAGGATGGGTGGAGAGTTGAGAAGATTGAGTCATTCCCCTTCATGCCTCTCCTAAAAAAAAAAAAAAAAAAAATCAAAGTAATGTTACTACACACAAACATCCATCCTGGTTTTAGACAGACATTTCTCTCAAGTGGTTACTAGAACAGTTTTTAACTATATAATTGCCAGTTTATATTTCATAATCCTGTTTCTGTCTTACAAAGTTTAGAATAATGAAATATTCTAAATACCTTGGCCTTTTTTGTGTATCTAGAAAATTTGCTTGTCAGGTATCTTGCTGTCTATGAATGCCTGATAGCTTACACCCAGGCAGCTCTGAAGTGGTAACTGGCTCATCAGCTTACTCAGTAACATGCTGATCGTGGCTCAAGTCCTTCCTGCACTATCTTTGATGTTTTCATGCTCTCTGTACTTTTTCTCTTCATTGATCTACCAGTCTTTCAAAAAAAAACTTTTTTCCTGAAGTCTCTCTTCCTTTTAGACCTGTCACCTCTCTGCTTTCCTCTCTGTCCTCACTTGTTCAGCCTGATGCCTCTCAACTGGCTCAAACATTCATGAGTGTGACAGCAGTTCCAACCACTGACAGTACTGTCTTCCTATATTGATTAAAAGTAGATCTCATTTCTTGGTCAACATTGACTTGAGCCCTTATAGTCATGTATGTAAAGTAGAAGGTTATTTCCCCAGGATCAAAAAAAAAACCCCAAAATTAGAACAACTCCTTCCAGCAAGGTGGGAAGTAAGCTGAGGGAAGATGGGAATGGATATGTTGTTTGTACTTTTCCATGTGTACCACTCCCCAGTCTTGCAGTCATCAGTTTGGGCAAGAGAAAAAGCTCCAGAGGCACCAGAGTTATGATTGTCAGCCACTGGAACTGTAATTCTCTGACTTCACACCCTGAACATATGGCCCATAGGTATCTACCAAAACTCTTTCATGACAACACTTCTCTCCATTCTCTCTCCAGCTTCTCTGTCCCTGCCTTTCAATTCCTTTAACATATACATTTATGTTTAGAGGGAAAAGTAGGATGAGAATGCTAGCAGATTTGTATTGTAATAGTAACTGTCCCAACGTACTGTTGTTTAGAAGATTTTAGAAAACAGGCTCAACTCATTGAGCTTTGTATTTCTAGATGACTTAGAGTAGTTTCACATCTTCCAAACTAACCTTTACAATGTGCTTTGTCCAGTACAGGTATTTCTAATTGGCTATATATCTGCTGAAGCATCATCCACACTTTAACATACCGCTGGGGTTTAGGCTTCAGTTACATCTCAAGGGCAAAACCACTGAGTTGGCAACTGTGTTTTTCAAGTCACCAATTGCTTGATTTGTATTCTTTTACTCTCTTCCTAAGCAGTTGCACTTGAAAATCTACTTGTAATCTTCTGAGGACAATATAGAAGTCTTCCCCTTTACAGAGCAGGCAATCTTTAGGTAATACAGTGGAGTCTTTTTGTAGACCTGAACAGAACACTGATGGGCTTGCTATTTAATTTACAAGTAACGTGTACAAAAACAGTGATGGTTTGTGTTACCATCATTTATGCACAAATGAAGCGTTAACAAATGTAGGCTTCCTTATCATGCTGTTGGTCAAAGAGCTATCCTTTGCAAGATAACAAAGGGAAAGAGATTTATAAATGGTCAAAATAGATCCTGGCATGTGTGTGGACCTCTTCCAGGATTCCTCTTCCAGTTCTAGTTTCCTTTTCTAATCGCTAAGTCTCTCTCCCTTATCCTTTTCTCTTCCCCTTTGGGGAGGGAGGGGGGTTAACAGAGAGCATCTGTTATAGGTCTAAGGGGCTGCCCTGACCCTAAACCGTGACATGTACCTTCTGAAAATTTTGCATGTGAGAAAAATCTCACTTTTCTGTAATTAATGATTATATTGCAGAAAAGATCCTTAAGCATGCCCAGTTCAAAACTCTGTGTGTGGTAACGGGACGTAAGAATACTTAAATGAAAGAGCTCCCATGTGTTACAAAGGTCATTTAGGAAAGGTTGACATCATGAGTGATTCATGTCTGCAAAAACAGAGCAACTGACATACTACCACAACATCACTTGAGATGAAATTTTGGCTGTCAGAACATTTGGTCCTCTGCCAGGACTTGGTGGAACTTTGACATCTCTGATGCAGCCCAAAGGGAATTTCAGTTTGCATATTTACATGGATGATCAGGAGGCACCTCATCAGGCACAGTCCATTTTGCAATATTTTTTTTTTTTTTTTTTGATTCTCCCTACATGTTGTAGTTTAACTATATCTCTGACTTAGAACATCAACTCTACTTACAGTAATCTCAGCAGCTGCTGACATGCTTGGATATCCACTTAACCGGACTTTAAACAGCTTCTGAAATGTGACTGGTAGCAACATGCTAATATAATTTTTCAGTGAGTTCTTTGCTTCCTTTTTTGGACAAAAAGTAGCTTGTCAATAACACATCTACAGTGACAGTTTAAAGAGGATCATGAAAGACTGTCAGTTCACTCATCTTGATCTGTTACAATAGTGGAGAAAGCTAGTCAAGTGGAGGTAGATATCAACAGGTGGTGGACATAATTAGAACACAGACGTATTCAAAAGCTTGCCATGTCAGCATGCATCATCACAATACCTGAAAAAATAGTGTCTTAGCTTTCTCTATTTATGATACTGACTGTTAGATGACAGTTGACAGCAATTTGTGATGTCAAATCAGGACTGATGCAAAGAGTCTTCCCAAATAGGGGGCTTTTTGGGTAGCATTCCTCCACTGGAATATAGCAACTTATAGTGGTCATAGATATTAGGCATTCAGGATGTAAAATTGCTTAAGAAGTTAACTGCACTCATGTATGTATGGTATATATACACTTATATGTATGGTGAATGTGAAGAATTGCTGAGTGCAGTCTCAGTTTCTTACAAAAACTTCAGCTTGCTGAAGACTTTTAACATCCTATAGCTGTGTCAGTGAGCAAGCAGCCATTTATGAGTTATCAGATAACACTCTAGACAATGTATTAAAATGACTTATTGACAGTCTTCCTCAGGTGAAATAGCTCCTGATGAGTTATTGAGGGCTGATGCTAAACATCAACTCTATAAGGTTGCTTCCATTTTTTTCAAGTCATTAATGGACTAGAATGAGAAAGCTGAGATGGAGTTTACCTTTGCAGCTTGGCATTCAACCTTGCTCAAACTCTGTATTTGTTCTGCTCTTGCATTCAACTTGATCACAGTCGTTCCAGCTACCAACACAAATATCTCATGCAGCACTCTGCAGACATGGCATGAAAAGCTTCTTTTCAGCGAGGCAGATCTTAGTGAACCACAGGATGTCCCCAGGAATGGCAAAAATATCCATTCCCATGTTGAAACAATATGTTATCTCGAGCAAAGTCTCCACAGCCAGGTGATTCTGCTCCTCTCCCATCACTAAGTACATCTCAGAAAAGGGTATGTTGTTTGTCTTATTTTCTCTTGTTCCCAGTCACTCGTTTGCTTACCTACAGTATTTCCTGAGCAGCGAATGTACATGGTTGGGCTCTTATGCTACTTGCCACCTGCAGCATTAGAAGGATATCCATTTTGGGAACGTATGTAGAAGTCTCTACTCTATATGCATGCTACTTTACAGTGCTTTTGACAGCATCATGACCACCTCTTTAGGAGATCTGTTATAAGCTTGAATCTTTGACAGCAAACATCAGACAAGAACATGATCGATATCACTTGTGGTTCTTACAGGTTCCTGTGGTGTGACTTGAAGCCTCCTGCTGCTTTGTTAGTTTAGCAGCGACAGCATTACATTACATCAGGCATCCCAACTGTGACATTGCCATCCTCTGCTAAGATGAACAGGCCATGGTGGAGTTTTCTAGCAAACAAATCCTAGGAACAAAGAGGAAAAAAAAAACTTAAAAGCATCTCCCAAGCAACATTTCAGGAAAGAGAAAGTGTATATCAAGGCTTCCAACAATAATATCACCAACTTCTTTAGTTATCAGGTTAGAGGGCAATGTGCCTTCAGCTTTAGGTCCCAGCAGAGGAAACTGATCCTTTAGTTTTGGAATTATGAGGTCTGATTAGAGGGACTCCCTGATCTCATATTCTTTTTTTTTTTATACCAGCTTTTCTTCTTGCCTCAGAACTTCCATTGTGACCCCATTGTATTTTCATTTGGTGTTTTCATTATTTTAATGCATTTTTAAGTACCACCTGCACAGCTTCAAATGCTGCAAGACTTATCTAGCCTTCTACTGCTCCCCTTACATGTCCTGATAGGCCAGGCCAGGTGAGAACCCCTCACCTGCTTCCTATGTCACCAAAGCTCCCAAATATGTAGTTCAATCTTTATAAATTGGATCACTACAGAACAACCTGGAAAGCAACACTGTCAACATGTGACACCCATGTGTTGTGTTCCACAAGGGCCTTGTTGTGCTGCTTTTAGCTCACTTTCAGACTGTGGTTGTCCCAATTTCATTTTTCTTCTTTGTTTGGTCCAATACATCTACTCCAGCTGGTATCAGGCCTCTGAGTTTAGCACCGCTCAATGAATGAACAACATTGATAATGTTTTTGTAAGTTGCATGGAGAAACCCTGTTGTGCTTTTCCTCCTTTACTCCCTCTGCTGTAAAAAGCTCGCATAAATTTTAGTGTCACTTAGTCACACATGAATGAGACTCTTTCAGTGACATGAAAAGAAAATGTCATTGAAAGGCCAGTTATGAAAATAGCTTTACTTTCCCTTAAATCCAATAGAAGCTGCATATATTCATTTTAACTCTGGATCAGTGCTTTGCCTTGTAGAACTTCTTATTTCGGTACTGGTATTGTGCTACACCTTTCAAGTAAATACTTCTTTCAAGCCAAACTGCATAATTCCATGGATTTGAATGTATGGATTGAGGAATGTCAACAGAGAAACACACTGAATATTTCCAAAATTGTTTTAACCTAGAAGTGGTTAATGTTAACATTTGTCTAGTGCCAATACAGTTAAATTTATGTGGCACATAATTTAGGAAATTGAGTAGGCAGAGAGCTGGTGGATGCCTTCTTAGCTTAAAAAACAAAAATGCTCGCTTTCCGTTAAACACTCACACACATTTGTCATAGCAACCTTGAAGGTGGCCATAACGCTAAGCAAAATAAACAGTGCTAGCATAATGTTCACTGTAATAACATGTCTCATGAGCTAGTTCAGTACTCCTTTTTATTACCTTATTTTCATTGCTCATTCACTGTGTTGGAGTTCTGTTTTGTGGTTTAATCATTATTACATCATTTTCCTTTCTTAATTTAAAGCTGCTGCCCTTTTCCTGTCATTTCATGCCACCCCTTTACTACGTGCACGTATCCCTCTTCACTTGCTTTACTTCTTAATAGTGAGTTCTCTAGTCTATTAGTTCCCAATAAAGACTAATAGTTGCATAAATTTTGTATAAATCTAACTAGACAATGCTACTAACAATGCGGTTATCAAAGCATGACCACACAAAATGCATGAGTTGATAAAAGTCCATCATAGTCACACCTATGCAAAACAAAAAAAAATATTCTGAAGTTCATAGCTAACTCTCATTGAATTTCATGAATCATGGCCAAAGCACCCAATATTATGCACAAATCCTGAGTTTAAAGTAGAAAAACTGTTCTCTACTTCAGTCTTCTTCTATTCCCCTCTTCCTTTTGTAGATGAAGAAGTCTAGGTAAAATTGAGCATGTATATAGAACAATGTACCAGAGATTTCCAGCAGATGGAGAATTGCTGCTTGATGTCCCTTCCCAGTCACTCCTACTATATATGGCAAAATCCCCACTGACTCTCCTGGAAAAGCCACCTGCCAGGTCAGGACTGAAGAGGGACAAGGATTCAGGGCTGACACACTATTTTACTCCTTTTACGCTCTAATAATTGACATAATGAAACAACTGAACTGTTTATTCTCAAGCAGCATGTATGTACTGTATGAACAGGAAAGAAGATGAGACTATTCTATTACCTTTTTCGCTAGGAAAAAATGCTAGTTCATTATACTGATAGCTGTTTTTATCTGGTAATCCTTCTCATCTGAGAGATGAAACTCTGTCCCCCCCCCTCAGATGGCTCTGTAGAGGAAAAGAAATATTCGTTTTCAAAAACTCTTTGGAGTCCCATTCACTCAATTTGATGCAAATCTGGGAAAATGGGCAGTTTTTTAAAGGTTTCATATTGTCCATCTTCTGATATACTGTCCGAGTTTCTGTGTATAAATGTATAAAGAAATGACCCTTGTCACATCCAAAGTACATCTGATAATATTTATCCACAGTGCTATATTTACAGAAAGTCTCTCTACAAGTGACATAGCATCCTCCAGGTTTTAGTGAACAGCAGAAGGAACCAAAAGGATGACAAGAAATCAAATGTAATGATACATTATGTATATTTACTTTATAAAACCCAAAGAAACTGTCCCAAATCCTTCTTCCAACCGAAATTATAAGCCATGGGAAATATACTTGTTTTGGGAGCTTTTTCCAGGTGCCGATGCTTCAGCCTCAGTGACTACTGATACACACAGTGAAGTGCACCTAAAGCAGCAACATAATTCTTTTAACTGTCTTGCACTGACATATAGTATCATTACTATTGCAATGGTTGTGTGGTTTCTCTCTTTTGTCACTAATCCTCCTCTCCCTGTGCAATGCTTATGTACCAGAATAATGGGGAGGAAACACCATTAGGCAAAGCTCATTTCCGAAGGTCTATCTGCATCAGTAAGGGCTTCTTCGCAAGAGTGTAGATTGAAAGTCTGGGTCAAATTTGGCTAAAGCAGCCATTTAAAAGCAAAACAAAAAAAAAATCCCTTTCTTCTTTCAAATGAAAAGGAAATCCATAAAAGGAACATTCTATAAATGGAACAAAAGATCTTTACTGTAATTTTTTTAGTAATACAATGTGACAATTAATTTATGGAATTGGATTTATTTGAGTATACGTGGCCTAACCTTTTCATGCAATGGCATTCTGAAGAAAATAACAGATTAGCCAAGAGCTGGTGGGCTAATGCTGTTTGTCTTTGTTTTATGATGTTAATTTGATTTACTTGATTATCTGCCATTTACCTCAGACCACAGAATTAACTGAGTGCCCTTCATATTAACTCTTCCATCAGATAATTATCTTTGCTTTTTCTATGCAGTATTATTACATACAACATTTACTTTAACTTCCCCCAAATATTGAGTAAGAAGTGTATTCATTATATAATGTATTTGCTCTTAGAATCATGAAGTCATGAACTCATTTTAAGGACTGAGGAAAAGAAGCAAATACGAAATGATTATGGGCAAGACATGCTGTCTGCTTCAGCAGTCAGTTTAATGTCTATCATGGAGAAATATATTTTCCAAGGCCAACTGTGGCACAAGTATTTTTAACTTGCCCTTGCTTACACTGTTTTAAATCTGGAGTAACTCACTAAAGTTAGAGAGTAGAAGCCTGGATGAATTCCACAAAGTGAGAAAAGAATTTGGCTGTTAGTATATTAAACTAAAGCTGTTAATCTTCCTTTTGATTCTAGAATTGGTCATTTCTTTTTAAATGATTACTACAGTTGTATCTAGGAAGAAAATTATTTAATGTTTTTTGCTGAAAATATTTTTTTCTCATCCTGAAATCTGTATCTCAAGAAAGTGTCTTTTCCTGTCAAGTATATTAATCTCCCTCCCTTTCTGTACAGCTGTCCTGCCTCTACACTCCTCAATCTTACCAAGTGGTTTCCTTTATAATGCTTCCAGGAATTAAGGCTGTGATAGTATTCCCATTTAATGGATAGCCAATGGAGTCCCACAGGGGTTGTGGGCTAAGTTCAGAGCAAGGATTTTTTTCCCCACTTGTCTTTGTAGGCACTTACAGACACATTCAGTTGCCTTTATCAGCTCAGCATGGAAAGTACCTGAAGTCACTCAATACCTAATATTTCACATGTGAAGCTATATTACTTATATACATACAGGGGCCTCAAGTTGCAGCCATATCGAACAGCTAGCTGCTGGGCAGCTCCAGAGCTCTGCCAGGATTCATAAAACAGAGGTTCCTTATCCTTTTTTATCCATGATTCTTCATTTACTACCTAAATCTGGAGTATAAATTCTCCAGTAAGACAGGCATATGAGGTGGTTCCAATAGTTTAGCCAGAGTAACCCCTTGGGCTGTGGGTCCCAGGCTTAGTGCCTAACAGCACTGATGTGATTGCTCCTAGGTGACTGCTCCATCCACGAGGTGCTCTGACATTTTTTTAGTCAAGTTTGCTTTCCATAAAAGACATACTTGCTGTGAGAAAAAGACTCATTCTCAAGGCATGAAGCTGGGCACGGGAGGACTGGGTTTTAGAAATTTCTCTGTGAAATAATTTTATTCATAACTGACAATCTTCAAGAATGCTTGCCCAAGAAAGCCTCAGCCTGTTGGCTATGCAGTAGGGGTTTGACTTTGGATCTCCCACAGGATACAAAATGCTGGAACGGTGAGTTGAAGCGTACCACCTCCAACTCTCTTTTCTCAGCTATTAAAAACCAGAATTCAACTGTTACTTAGAAGAATAGCAACACTTAGACCTTTGCCCACCCCTTGCTGTGTCCTACTGGATAACCAAGCTGTCTCCTGCTCAGATCACTCAGTCTTATGAACTTAGCCTTTGACATCTAAGTCTTTTCATGCTTTATGGAGTATAGTGTGGGCACTTACATCAGGGCATCCATTACAACTGGTAGCATGTAAAACCTGGCTGAAGATTTGAGCAAGTCCATTATTTTGTCTGCAAGACTGACAATGCTGAAAACTGACCTGGAAACTCTGCTCCTGCTTCCTCCCTTCTGTCAACCATAGTTTTCATCTTGAAACACAGCAGTGTCTCAGCAGAGTCACAAACTAAACTTTTTTTTTTTTTTTTTTACACATCTAAAAATACTATTTCACTGTCTGTATTTTATCTTTATCCTTAGAAAGACAGTAAGGAGCACCAACTCTGTGTGAGAAAGGAGTGGTGAAACGATCCTTGGGTGCCCACAGGATGTACTCCACTTGTCTTGAGGAAAGAAGCTTTTCCACTGACACAATGGGACTAGAGTGGGCCATTGACAACTTTATTCTTTGTACATGCTATGATTTGTAACTTTTCCCAAACAAAGAGCTTCCTGTCTTTGCAAGATGCTGAACTCTTCATTTTAGTAAAGCCAATAGGCAACAGTATACCTCAAGGTTCCGTCATGTCTCAACACTACTTAGGTTTTTTTATTTGTATTTATGATTGGAAAGTGTCTAGGTAGTCTGGTTTCTGAATGGTTGTTTATACTGTAAAAAATAAAACAAGGATGAGCAAAAGCTCCTACAAGAGAACTCTTAAATAATACTAATGTGTGTATTTGCATCACCTAATGATGGGAACAAATAAGGGAGATGATAATTTCTGAAAGTAAGCATCAAGAACAAACATAAAATGTATTAAAAGTAATTTTATTGCTAAAATGGGGGTTTTGAAAGACTATTAAGGAATATCATTCTCAGATAAGGACTTAAACAGAGCTACATGTAGCCGTGTATATAGGAGTTACAATCAAAATCAGTTAAGTTGCAATGCAAACTTATTTGCTAGTTTTTCTAGATCTACTGAAGCAAAATCCCTCTAAGAACACACCTGAACAGAAAGAGGAGTTAGAAAGAAAATAAGGGGCAAAGAAGTATATTTTTAAGTTAATATAGCTAAAGTTATAAATAACTTGATTTTAATATACTTTTTCTCCCCGGAAGTCCTTTCCATTCCACCAAGAGAAGGCTACATAGTAATTATTATCTATAAAACCACTTTGTGCACATCATTGTGTGTGTAGATAGTATACAGAGCACCATCTACTGACCCACAAAGAGCATGAAATATTCTTCTTTCCTAAATCATCTTCAATGCAGCTCGTAACTGTTCATGAATTCAGTCTTGTTACAGCCCACAATCTGACCTTCATTTAGCCATGTCTTCCAACTCCAGTTCACACTATAACATGTAAAAGAACTACAAAGCAAATAAAAATATATCGGGAAGTAATTGGGTGAAGGCCTTGCTCTTCCTATGTCTCCAGCCAGCACAAGTCCTGAATGTGATTATTTCTTTGAATAATCACATTATGTGCATAGTAATAAAAATGTGAATTTTAAAAAAAAAAGGAGAGAGAGAAAAAAAGAAACTTCTTGTGTTGGCTGGGAATAAAACATGCATTTTCAGAGGCCATAATTTCTCATTTTCTCAGTCTCCATAATTTACACAAAACCCCAGCTTGGATGAATTCATCTTTCACAACAGTGGTTCTTTACTTTGTTTTCTGTGGGAAGGAACAGTAGAAAATTATATATTACAGAGATCACTGTAACTGCCTCTCCTGTTAAACTGAGTTTAAAGGTTTTAGTAGAATATCTGAGAGCTGTTGATTAAGCACCACTGTCCTTACTTCCCTCAAACAAGAGGAAGTGGTGTATTTTTCAGTTCCTACTCCTGTGGCTTCCACCAGATACACCAAAGGTAATATTTCAAGACTGCTCATAGCATTTCTGCTGCTGTCACCCTCCAGATATGAACCTGTGTCCCTAAAGTGGCTCAGATGTCAATAGTTTGCTGATAGAAGGTACTGCAGCTATGTGAGAGCTGTATAGAGCTTTATGGGCTGAATATTTCTAATGTAGATTTTCCCCCTCAAGAAACAGAAATGAAAAGCAGCTTCACAGAAAGAAGGTATGAATGACAAAAGATGTCTTGGAAATAAAAAGGAAGTTGAGTCTTGACCTCTGTTCTACAGTATTTTTTTTTTTTAAATCAAACAAAAAAGCAATAAAGGGAGCAAGAAATCCAGATACTATTCCTTGTGTGCACTGTTTAGCCACTGGTTACTTGATGTATGAATTAGCAATGCAAATAGTGAGAGGGAGAAGAGTATTTGCAGAGTAGCTGGAGGATTTGTGGAAGCTGTCACGCACACAATGACAGTGTCTTGGTTTCACCCACATTACTCACTCTTCTCAGTTACTGAGCCCCCAACTCTTTGAGGAGCAGGCATATGGTTAGGGAGGAGGGAACTGATGCTGCCCAGACAGGATTTGGGTTTTTTTCTGTGCTCTCGGACAGAGAGCTCCTTGGGGACAAGCTGGGCTTAAGTGATTACATAATTTTGCTATATTCCCAAGCACAATACTTTTCAAAAGCTTGCAAAATTCTGCTTTTCTTAGCTTATAATCTTATCTTTTAGTTTCTATCTTAATAACTCCTGTGAAGGTATGCTCTTTGCAAAAAGCTGTCATTCAACAAAGGCAGTCCTTCACAGCAGAGCCAATGTTGTAAGGGATTATACTAATATTAATAGGACTCACAAAAATCCTGCCAGATTCTTTCTGAAAGAACTGAAAAATTTCTGAGCTTCCTGAGTATTCCCCAGAGGCATTTAAAAAAAAAAAAAAGTAATTTGTGGATAACCCTTCTGATTTAATCTCACCAACAGTGTGCTGAGGTCATCTCAGATTTATGCAATGCAGACATTTGGGAAAAGGTACAAGAGGCTATTCTTCCAGACCTTCAAATGTGCTAACACTTATTGTCATTATACGTTACCAGTAAGCTCAGAAATATAGTAGAAGCCTTCTAAGAGCATCACCCATGTGGCTTATCATCATTTGGAGTCAGACCCAAAAAAAAGGGAAAGCATAAGCAATAAATACGCCGGAAGAATTTGGCACTGTCAGAATGGACTGGGTCTAAGCATTTTTCCTGATGGGGAAAAATAGCCATTAGAAAAATGATTGTTGCTATTTATGAACATCAGGTTGCTAAGTGACATCATGTGATGTTCACTGCTTCATCGGCCACCCACAGTTCTCAAGGAATAGCAACAGGAGCGGGGTGGGGGGAGGGAGTGTGGAGTGTGTGAAAGGGGTGAAAGAAAACCAAAAGGCTGAGTTACTATTTAAAAAAAAAAAACAAAAAAAAAAAACTCTACAGTTCAAGGCAAAGCAAAATAAGCTTTTTGAAGATACCTTCTTTCTTTTTCTAGGAGAATCCAATAGAACTAGGTTAAGAACTTTTTACAAAAACAGTACATAGGCGAATCATTTGAAAAAGAGACTAAGAACTAAAACCTACTCCTAACATCAAATATAAATTAGTGGCCTGCTTTTATTTATACATACACATATGTATGTATGTATGTATGTGTGCATGTATGTCTATTTGTATTCAGTTTTCCATGAGAGGAAGACTGTACACATTAAAGACCTTATAATGATTTTTTTAATTGTTTCTAACACTGTCAGACTTCAATCATTTGGGCTCAAATGCTTCATGCTGCTTTAATTTACTCAATTTTTTTAGTACTCCAGCCATGTCGGCCCAGCTGCTTCACACAGATTAGATTATTTAGGTAACCATTTCACTGAACATTTAGCACTTCCTGTGCTTTGCAGCCTCTTGAAATTCATGAGCGGAACTGAGATGAGGACAAGACTGAGATGGAGAGGAGAAAAACTCTGGATCAAACACCCAAGGAAGGCATGTGTGAGAAACCACTGGGTTTGGATGTAGAACCAGAGATGATGGAAAAGTGACAACAGACTGGACAATTAGGTTTTTTTCTGTTGTGTCATAAGAAGACCTCTGATTTGGGTTGGAAGCTACCATGAAAATCCTCACCGCTTCCTATTTTGGATCATTCTCGCACTCAGGACTTGAGATGCATGGGGCATAAAGCAAACATGCTTAGTCTTTCTAGCCAGTGTATCTTCTTAGCCGTTAATATTTAGCCCTTTTTATAATCCTTTTTTTTTTTTTTAATTAGTCACTTCTCCCACTATGATTTCTCTTTTATGACTTTTTGAATGCTTTACTCTGGACCACAAGAATTCATCTTAACTTTATTGATGCTTTGATTTAACCTTTAGTAGTAATATCTAAAATGATCAAATACATATACATACCTTAACTGTCCCTTCTCCCACCCACTCACAGACTCCTGTTGCCTCTCTCCTCTTCATATTCTTTCAATCATGTTACCCATAAACTCGCAGTTTTCACTTTTAATGACTGTAAGTACAACAGGTTATTAATTTGATGTCTGTTGTCCAGAGAAAGCCATTTAGGATATTGAATTAATTTTCTCTGTTCTCACATGCAGAGATTAGAAAGGAAAAGTAATTTGGCAGTAGTGACTGCTGGGATAACTGTATTAGCTAGGTAAGTTAGGGGGAATGTTTGTTGTTTTTTTCCCTCACAATGTGATTATCAGTAAGTTCCCATTATTGTTATGTCACTATTAACTTTCTAAGTTAGTAGGCACAGAGGTGAGTAGCCTGTTTACAGTTTCAGAATTACAAGTTTATGCTGATTTACATACAGGTCACACTTTGATTTGGAATTTAATTCCCTACCTAGAAGGGAATTTCTGTCAGAGAATGCAAAACATCAGCTTCTAATCTTTCTTGTTAAAGCCTTTCCACTACCAGGCTTCCTGAAAACTGCATGTGTAGTACTGATGAAGCTTTTGAATTAGAATCTGTCTTCTTTTAGAGAGGGAAAAGCAAAATTTCATTGCATGTACATGTCTCTGTTCACATTTTCATTTGTGCTGTTGAAAAAAAAACCAAACCAAAAAACAACAAAAAGACAAATATGCCCTCAGTTCAATTTCTCATGCTAACAGAGTAGCTTTTTTTTTCCTGTGGCAAACACACCTTCCAGACAGGGAGTTGCTTTCGGACTTTAGTGGTTCACTCCCTTCCTGTTTGAGACCAATTACGTCTCATTTGCAATACCATTAGTCAAGGAAGTGGCTATCCTGAGGTCACTTCTCAGCCCACCCTTCCTAAATGGCACTGGTATGCCTTTCTTCCAGGGCACCGGGCCGTGAGGTTGGGCCTTCTTTGTGGTGTAGGCTCCTGTGAACATACAAGCAATGTAAACCTTTCAGAACTGGCCACAACTACTGCAAGTCGAAATCCTCCAAACTAATTTGAAAGCTGTGGTTTGAAAAATGATGCTGGCTATTTATTAAAACAGCAAGCATGATCAGACCAAGCCAACTTGCTGGTTTAACAGATGGAAGATTGTTAAAAATCTTTATTCCAATATGTTAAGAATACAGTTTTGCTACAAATTGTGAAGTATGACTCGTGAGTCAAGCCCTAGTGGAAGGGATGTCTCATGCTTTGAAGTCACAGCTTTACATTCAAGACCCAACATTTGCCACTTTATAATGTTTTGATTTTGGGTTTTTAAAAAGAAGTAAACTATTCCCATCATTTAATAATATCCTGTATTTCCTATCTTTTAGTTTAACTAGGGCAGATATTCTGATACTTTACAATTTATCAGTTGAGGACAGCATGGTCATGATTATTAGTTATTAAATTTATTAAGTTCTGGTCTACCACTTTTACTATCCAGATAGCACTGGTTTTTAGACCTGAAGCCCAAAGAGGTTTAAGTGATTTCCCGAGGTCACACTGTGTACATGACTAGCAGATAAATCATTCTATCTTACTATATGCAAAAGATCTTACTTTTTCCAATTTCTATTCTCCTTACCAGAATGAAACTAAGAGGGGAAAAAAAACCAAACCAACCAACCGAAAAACCAGAATATTCACTTAACTGTGGAAAATCCATGGAATAAAGAAACAAGGAGTGATTAAAAAAAAAAAAAAAGGAGTTGTGAACTGAAAGAGGGAGCTTTTGCAAATCTATATGCCTGATTTCCCTATGGAGGTAGGATAGCGCCTGTGGTGCCTTTACACATGCTTTCCTAGAGAACCCTCCAGTGCTATAGACATAGGTTGTAGGGACTCCATAGCAGGTTTCTGACCTCAGAGAATCCCTATCAGGCAACTCACATACCTGGTCACATACCTTTGTTGCCATTTAAATATACAGCATATTTTAATTAAATTGGTATTTGCGTAAGAACTAAGACTTTTCTCTGTTCTGCTTTCTTAAAATGGAAACAGAGTAAGTATCAAACAGACACCTATGGCTACATCATACATGAGTATAAAATCTCAGAATAAAAGTTTCTGTACATTTATGAGGAGTTTAATTTTCAACCAGAAAACCTAAAAGCAGAAACACTTCGTGCTTGGTTTTTCACTTCTGTAACTCTAGTTTTGAGCTGAGATGAATAAAGTTACCTTTCAATAGACAGAGAATGTCTGTAATAAATGAAGCTCCTCACAGTGAAGCCCCACCACTTAACTTTTAAGAAATGATGTCAGTGTAAATCATGATGTGATGAATGCTTCACTGAAATGATTCATGCCATATGGTCTGAAGAGCAAAACGGGCACAGTTTATTTTTAAAAGAATGAGAAATATGAACTTGGAATATTCATTGCTTTGTCCTGCCAGGCTGAACATTTGCTGTAGCAGGGGCGAGACTTACTGCAGGTCTGTCTCTTTTTTGCTCACTTCATATGTTGCACTAGTTTGAGGCTTCAGTCTCATTCGTAATGGAATGCTGTCTACAAAATTATGACCAGTACTAAACAGCTTCTTCTGCAAACAAATGTTCACTGGGCACCTACAGACTAAATCATCTTCTCACTTTCTCTTTAAAAATATCCATGAGAAACTTCAGAAATAAATAGTCCTAACAGTGTAATGACTGTCTTGGTAGTAAGAAATCAATTAAACTGAGTCCCCTGACAGAGGTGCAAGGTGCTGGCAATTCCATGAAGTTGCTCAGCCTTCCCTTTTGTAAAGCTGCTTATGGTCAATACCTTTCTTGCTATATTGTTCTGTATTAATGCATTCAACTTGAGACTCTGTTTAAGCAAAAAGAAATCTAGGTTCTTTCACTAGCCATAACACTTCTCTTGTAATGCACCACTAGGAAAAAACAGAAGCACATAAACCTGGTCAGATGCCTGGCCTGCAAGGAATTATTTATTTTTATCAGTGATGCTAAAAGGTATGAGCACATCTCACTGAAATATTTAGGCCCAACAGCTGCTCCTTCTAAAGTAGATGGCAAAAATCTTATTAACTTCAGCTACATACAATTAAGTCTATAACATTACAGGGCTAGACTGTGCCGCCTTCATTTGATTCCAACTTGAGGACAATGAAGAGCCACTGTCGTCTCAGACAAGTACTGGAAAAAGAGGACTTGTCAGTACATTGCAGTCATTCTGCAAGCTCTTGATGACTGCCTGGTTCAGACCTGGCCTCCAACATCTGTGCAGAGACATGTGCCCCAGGAAGGTAGTTGGAGAGCAGTCCATTTTCAAGAAATTTAAATTTTTATCCTGCAGAATTTATCACTGTGCGTATTTCTCAAAATAATTAATTTTGGATTGAAAACATTGATGTTGCTACTTCAGGTGGCTTGGTTTGGTCTGAGAGATGTTAGAAGGGTGATTTCTAAATTAAACATTTATGATGGGAGGTCAGCTAAATTTCAGTAGGGTAGCTTTTAAATTGTTGGTCAGGATTCTTGTAGGTAGTATAAATTAATTCAGGTTCAGTGAAGTTAGTATATCCATCATTCACATCTACTTTATTTGCAAGATTGATATACTTGATACACAGATCACTTTTAACTTGCAATCCAGTTCCACAATGATGTAATGAAGTTGATACTGCCTGGGGCATGTACTCCCAAATCATCCTTAAAGATGAGGAGGAGTTTATAGGAGGTTTAAAAACATTTTGACATTAGCTTTTAAACAAGCAGGCTACACTTGTTTAAATGTCAGCAAGTCTGAAGCACAGTGCCTGTTGAATGGTTAGTTCTTTTTTACAGATGGATGTTGAAGAGGTTTAACCTGTAAATTTTAACTGGTGAAAAAAAAAAAAAAATCTGTGAAGTTATTTTATTTTAACAATTAAACTTGTCATTGATTTGCTTCAAACTCAATTACTATAAGATTCTTATATCACCTTAAGTGTGCATAAAGTGCTTTCTTAATCATTTTTAAACTATGCACATATAGCACATCACATGTAGCCAAGCTTGCGTTAAGAGGAAAGCATTTATTATGCAGTATATTCAAGTCCTTCTTCACTCCCATGATCCCCTCTAGTGGTCAATAACTGTCTGCTAAATGTTTCTTAATACTACAAATTATCTGAACCTCTGCTGCATTAAAACCACGTCTGTCTCCTCATTTGTATTCAAGAGACTCGTTTTTTTTATTCCTGTGCTGCATATGAAACGAACAAAGCAACTGCATCTCTCAAAACATGCAGCTAGCCTGTCTGTGGGCAGTTTCACTTTCCTTACTAGGGGCAGATAGATTGTACATACCACGTACAGTCAAAAGCCTGCTCGGTTGGCCGTGCAGACCAGAACGTGACCGCTCTGCAGCAGAAGTAAACAGAACCCTTCTGCCCATCCTTGCCATTAGGCAGTATGACAATGCCCGGTGCCCATCTGGAAGCCTAGCAGTGGGACCACTTCTTAAGCAGTTTTAAACAGCACAACAACCTATGATTTATCATATTCATACAAGGAGTTCAGTAAGTGGTTGAGATTTACCCTAGCTTAATGTCAATAGAAAATAGTTACGTATTTTGGGTTTTAGTAAAATTACAGGCAACTTGTAAGTGTAGAGATTTAATATGAACTGGCGGAAGGCTTACCCCCCAAATCTCTATCTTCACCTTGCTTTCAACTCAGGGTACTTTCCAATATATGTAAGAGAGGTGTAGACAGCCGCAGCAGCATGCTCAATTCAGATGCCATTTCAGATTAGTTCAAATTGATTCAAGTCAGTGCTGACCCAGCACTATCTTCACTTTCTAACATTGGCTGTTCATTTCTACTCCCTCCTCATGCAGGACTTACCTGACTGCTGAGGGAGATGGCTAACTGGAAGACTAGTGAAAAAGAAATCCTGACCAAAAAAACCCAAAGCTCTAGGGTGCTGATGACCTTGTTGAAGCCACATACGCCTTTCCCATGAAAGTGATGCCTGTGTGCTGAGACCTCTTCCTTTGGTGTTCTTGTTTGTATAGTACAACAGGCACAGGGCAAAGGCAATGTCCAGTCCTGTGAGGATAGGCTGCTACAAAATATTTTTTAGCCATCTTTATTCCGATATTTTTTCCATCCCCAGGGATAAGAAGCTCAGGAATGGACATAGATAAAGTTGTGGACTAAATGAATGGCAAAGCTATGAGAAGGTGAGAAAGTGTTAGGGAACCTGCGTATATGATCACAACCAAAAAGGTCTTTACTTCTGTGTCTCAAGACACAAACTGTGAAAGTCAGAATTATATTTCCTCTTGTATCTAATATCTCTACAGGAAAGTTAGGATTTTTCAAAAAAACCTTGTGGTACTAAACCAGTGATTGGTGCATGTGCTTGGCTATCATATACATGCAACATTATCAAAAGACAGAGAAATTACTCGTTTATATATTGTCCTGTAACATAAATTAGCAAAATACATTTATGGCACATAGGAAAATTTAAAGAGAGACCCAGGGAATGATGCTGCCCTGCCACCTACTTGTACCACACAGTACCTCTGAAACTACCAGATTAGTTTTTGGTTTTGATAGACTATGTTATGCTAGTTTCAATTCTAGTTGTTCCCAGTTCTTTTTCTTGGTTTTTCAGTTTTTTTATTTTACTTGGTTTTTCAGAACAACAGTACAGTGATGAATCATTGTGGATACCATAAAGATGTATCTTTAGAAAAGAATGGGAAAGAAAATTGGCTATTTTATTTCTGCATATCTTGTTTTCTCACTCTATTAACTGGACAGTCTAGTAACTGGACATTAATGTTGTTTAAACAGGAAGTAAGAGTTCTTATTTTCAGAGTCTCAGACGCATGCTCCTTCATTCAGAGAAATAATTATGTTAATCCGTTTGAAACGAAAGTCCTCTTAAAGCTCAGTCATATGGAGCAAGACACAGTTGAGAGTTGTAAAAGAGACTGCTGAGTTACTGGGACTGATGTACCTCATATGGTCAACATAAGCCTATCACACTTTAAGAGGCTCTTCTTTCCACAAAAAGAAAAGAAGGAAGAGGAGGGAGGGGAGGGGAGGGGAG
>WTSP01026701.1:0-23295 GCA_025331215.1 Actenoides lindsayi | reverse complement strand
CTGCCTAACTTGGTGTCATCTGTGAATTTACTGATGGTAGACTCTATGTCCTCATCAAGATCATCAATAAAGATGTTAAATAGAAATGGTTCCAACACTGCGGAACACCACTTGTGACCTGCCACCAGCTGGATTTAATACCATTGGCCACTACTCTTTGGGCCCGTCTGTCTAGCCAGTGCTTGATTCAGCAGATCGTATTCTCATCCAGGTGAGAATCTCACCTGTTCCAGCGCTGTTGGTGTTTTTATGTGGGCCAACAAAAACACCTGTCTCTGTCCATGTTGGTCAGTGTGACCAGCTGTATATTTGCTATGTACATACATGCTTGGTCTTGCTGTCAGGTGGATATAAAAATGGGAACAACAAGAGAAATCGCTTGCATCTTAGAGACTGTCAGATTGTGCTTCCTTTTAAAGAGACTGGAGAACTATTCAGCTTTTTCAAGTGTATACCTTCTTTACCTCTTGTAGCTCAACCTCCCACCACTGATTTGCTGTATCTTGAAGATCCAGTTAAACACACCCTTGCTTAGTAGCACTGATGTAGAAATTGCAGGATGGGATTGTGCTTTATGCATAGGATAAAACTAGAAAGAAATATATTCTGGATTTTAGAAATTTTTAATTTAATAATTATATGAGCAAAGCTATTCATCTGCTCTAAACATCTTATTTATCCTCTTAGATTGTGTGACAATAAATTGGTTAAAAAAAAAAAAAAATCACACATTGAATTTTGGTAACAAGGTTGAGTTACCAAGGTTGGTTATATGTCTTTTCAGCTAAGACATATAAATTTAGCTTTGGAATTCATAAACTCTTAAATGGCTTAATTTTTTATCATAGTTTTACATAGGAGACAGCATTGATCTAATGTGAAAAGATAACTCTTGAGAGAAAAATGTGATATATATATAGAATGAGGCTGAAAATCAGGCCATATTTCTTGCATTTACTGCAGTCCAAATGAATTTTGGCCCTTTTTGTGCATATATATATATATATCTATCTCAAAAACAAAATTAAAAATGCCAAAGCAAATTTTATGGTAGTAACACAAAATAATGGAATTCCTGTGAATCCTAGCTGAGGTTAGCTGAGTATTATTCAAACACCAAACTCAAGGTTTAACTCAAGGGAATATTTTAATCAATTTTCCAGACTGCCATGACATTTCTAAGCAAAACCCCAAGGTATATCCCAACAGTAGCTGTACAATTTAGTTTTCTTCAGAAAATATTCTAATCACATTAATATACGCTGTGTGACAGATTGTGTCCTCTCCAGAGAAGAATTTTAAAAGATGTGTTCAGGTAGACTCCTTCTTATTCTGACTCACCCCTTTCATTATAAGGGGAATATTTAAAATCTGAAATGAAGACAGAAGACAAAACACTCTACTGGCATTTATCAATTATTATAATCCAGACTGTTGGCGGATGGGTAAATTAACTATACTATTAGTAAATGGCTTAAAATGTACCATTGATGCTCTACAAATTTCAATTCACTATATATTGAATTGTATGCTAACCACAGACAAAATACAACAATTATTGTCATGACAGATGCTTCCTTTTCTCTTCATAAATAATACCAATTATTAGACATACTGATATATTAAGTGAACGCTCCATTCCCTGGTTAACTTTTTTTTTTTATATTAAGTAAAATCATATCAAGTTTTAATAGACATTCAAAAATAACAATGTTGATCCACATGTATACAAATGAAAAATCATTCCAGAATTCAAGAAATTTAGACACATTTGAACAGTAAAATTAATATATATGTGTATTTATATTGTAAATTATGTTATTTAACACAGTATATACAAAGACAGAAACTGTTCTCAGCAATACAACACAACCAGATCTTAACTAATTGTATGCATTTAATTGCCTGCTATTATGTAATAGCAGTTGGAAATTGCAACAAAGATGTTAATGTTATATACATTTTATTTGCTGACAAACTACCAAATTTTGCAAAGAAATGAAAACAAGCAAACAAAAAACCTAAAGAAAACTGTAATTATTTTTAAGAACTCACTGAAATCGTTTCACTAGTTAATGGCCAGTAGGTGACACTCCTTAATATTCTGAATTTAGAATTATATTAAACATGAAATAGAGCAGAAAATGAGATTTCCAGAACAAGGTTTTCCTCCTTCAAAATAAACCTTTTATGTGTCTATGGTAGTTTTTTCAATAGCTTCACATAAGATGCAATCACACTGAGAATTTCAGCTTTTATTTCATCCTAACTTTTAGATACTTCTCTAGCTGATGGTTTAAGAAAAACGATAAATCACAAAAAAACCCTACTTAATTAAAAAAAAAAAAAAAAAAAAGTCCCAGTATTTTCCTCCATAATCCCATTTTTATTTTAAGAAAAATGAAATTGTTAATAGTGTCTTTCAAGAATCTGGAGAACTATGTCTTAATCTGGAGTCATCTTGACTACAGAATTTACAGAATTTTCAGTCAGATATTACTCCACGAAGCTAAACTCTTATCCATCTCTGCTACATCTCTTCAATCCCAGGTTATAAAGCTTGGGCTGTTTATCCAATGACTTTTTAGATAGGGTGCAAACTAAATGACTACAGGGTTAACAGTTTTCTTACACTTTCCATTGGTCTTCCTTGCTTATCCAGAAGTGCAGTTATATTTTTCCCACATCCTTTTTCCGTGGCAAAAGATCCACAGTAACTTATATTGCTACAACTCTAAAAGCCATGTATCACACCTAGAGGTACAAGGGTAAATGTAACATCTAATGTTGACTCAGAAGGTTTAGAATTCTTTTTCACTGTGGATACTTAGAAGCAAATTATATTGACACAATGGCATCATTTGGTAGAAAAAAGTGACTGCAAAATAGCTTCAGCAATGATTTAGAGTGATTTCACATCTAAATAAGGAACTATCACACTATTTGTACAAAACAGAACAAGCACAATTCTCTGCTAGTGAAGTCTTATTCTTGTGTTCTCAATAACTCTTTCTTAGAGGAATACATCAGTATACTTTGTCACATTTTTCATGTCCTCACAGAGGAAACTGATGAAATTCAGAATCAAACTTGCCTTTCCTCTTCTCCCTTTCTTTCCTTTTTCTGTATTCTTTCCAGTGTTACAGTTGCAATTCTCCTTTGTGTTATCATCACCTCACCCCATTGATACTCACTTTCTCCTATGACACATATGTGTATTTCTCACCTTCCCTTAACATTAAATCCTTATGCTTCTCCATATCTTTCCACTCATAGTACAATTGCACTATGCAATCATATTTAAAGTAAAATATCAACACAAATCTGAAAGTTTGACCCATCTCTTTGTAGCTAGTCCTAAAACATTACACCTGAAAGCAACCAGGACACACTACTACAAGGAAATTTTGCTACATGGAAATGCCAACTTCCATTTTTGTCCCAAGCATTTTCTAACCTCTCCTATGAGTCTTATGCTTCTTTGAAATAACTTTTACCAAGATTCTTTTTCAGGTAAAAGTTAAAACCAGTGTCACCTTTATCCTGAAATATGCCTTCAACAAATAACTTACTTTTCTTAAAAGTCTCCTCTCCCTCAGG
Source organism: Actenoides lindsayi (assembly GCA_025331215.1). Taxonomy (NCBI): domain Eukaryota; kingdom Metazoa; phylum Chordata; class Aves; order Coraciiformes; family Alcedinidae; genus Actenoides; species Actenoides lindsayi. Next base: position 19,695 of record WTSP01026701.1, on the reverse strand, counting down.
TTCTGTGATCAGTCATTATATAATTTTCTTACTTGTCTAAAGGTTCTCTTATTGACTCCCAGCATTTATTTTTCCCCTCTACATTTATTTCCCAAATGATATTATTTATTTAATCCATGAATGTATATTAATCTGCCATTTTTATGCTGCCATTCTGGAAATGAGAATAATAGGACTTTCCTCTCTGACATTTTCTTGTTGACAGCTAGTCATAATGTAAAATTTAGGATAATGAGCAATTTTTAAAGTAACTCCCCTCACATTAACTCCATTCTTTTTTAGGCCATAATATGAATACCATCTTCACTTAAGTCTTCACTTCAGATTCTTCTGTTGATACCAAGTCTAAATATAAATTATTACTTTCAACTAATCTCTCTCTAAGATAACACATTTCCTCAGCAGCACAGAAGAAGTGTTCATCCTCTTTCACCTGTACCAATTAATGTGCACACATCCAACTATCTGTTACTTGGACTATAAATGCTCAGGGCTTCCTGTTCTGTGGAAACCATTAGGGCCTAGTAAACTTCTGGAATTCTAGGAATTCCTACCATAAAAATAAACAAAACCAAAAATCAGTAATGCAGTTGCTAGATCATTGCTACTAACTTAGATCTACGTGTGTAGCACAGAATACTGGATATATATTAATAAAAAAAAAAAAAAAAAAAGGTGGAAAAGAGAAAAGGATTTGTTTACCTTTTCCATGGGTAACATCCACAGTCCATGTACAGTTCAGTGAATTAGGATACAGATCAGGATAACCAGGAGATAAAATAGTTCCACTAGGTCCCCTAACATCTCCACCACATAAGGCTAAAAGAAAGTAAGAATAACATAATTAATACAAAACTTAAAGACAAGAGAAAATAGAAGAAAACAATTTTTAAAGAACTTCTGGCTTTAAATACTTAAAAATAGTTGGTCAAACGATTTAACAATTCCACATATACCTACAGCCCATTTTTATACAATATGAAAAGAAATATCATCAATTAATTGTTAACATGCATTTTAATAGGTATTAGTCAGAAGCTAAGGCTGGAGAGTTAAAATGGAGTAGAGAGGATCATGGTACTGAAGAGTTACTGACTGAAAATATTATTGCAGGGAAGCATGACATGCTTTCTTGTATCTAATTATTGGATATGCATCTATATTTATAATGGAAATGATAATAAAAATTGCCAGTATAGAAATAAGTTTTCCTATGGTATTAATAGTGACTTTGTAAAAGTAATAAGTAATTGAGCAATATAAAAATTAAATTACAGCTTGAATTAATACAAAATGCAAAAACCAAATCATTACAACACTGGCATAAATATCTTTACAATTCACTACTACATATTAATGGTGAATTTTCCATTCCAGAGCTTTTGAAATTAAATGAATTAACTTTTAGTAATGAAGAGGCTCTTACACATTACAACTATCTTTTATCGATAACAGTGATTAGAACTCAGTACAAAGCAAAGTTATTACAGCTTAGTTCTCTACATATAGGTTATCTCAGAAGGGCATATATTTTAAAACAAGTGAGCATTTCTAATTTTTTTATTTTTTTTTTTTTTTTTGTCTTCAAGATTAAAAACATTTACTCCTTTTCTTTTTCTTAGTCTAATTGTATATATTACTGAAATTGTTTTGTAGAAAATTTCCAGGATACAAAAAAAAAAAATAAATAGACTATTTCACTGCCACTAGATTTAAGTTAAATAATAGACAGTTTTAGGAAAGCTGATTGCAGTTCTTCATATAAGCATCTCTTCAAAAGTAATTAACACAAACTCTCGTTTTCAGCCTTAAGTAGTCAAGCTCTCAAACAGTGTCCTTTCAGAATTTTTACTGATGTCAACTATAATTTCTCTAAGTCTGCAGCTTAACCTAAGCCAGTATTCAGCAACCCCATTTTTAACACTGAGGTTTTCTCTGTAGCAGAGGCTAATACTGTTGAAAGGCAGTTTGGGAAATAGGTAAATGACAGTTGCTTGACTGCGGTTCCAGCTGATAAAACTACCAATCCTCCTTCCCCTTGTTGTGTAAGCTCTTGCTCACTTATTGTTTGTGTCTGCTGCCACAGCAGTGAAGGTGAGGGAAGGAGCCTGTCACAGACTGAAAGATCAATACCTCTTTCTGAGAGAGGCTGCCCTATCTGCACTATCTGGTTTAACCCGCTCCTACTCCTCCTGTAATGGCAGCAGCATCAGTAACCAACGTAGCACTCAACAATATGGATCATAAAGCTGGCAAAAGTTTGGCCTTTCAGTATATGAACAGTGCTTATATAACGTCTTCATATTTCTTCAGAAAAAAGGTGTTGTTAGTAATTTGTTATATTATGCCATTTATTCTATTATATCTTGATATTCTACTTATGACAATTTCTGCTACACACTGATGGAGTAAATCATGAAATCATTGCATTGCTATTAATGCTATTTATTTGTGAATGCATATATTGAGCAGTCACAATTTTCTGCTTGTAAAAGTACATTCAGAAATATTTGACTACAAGCCATATAGCGAACCAAGAGACTATTCAGAATGTACCTTCTGTCTCACCCTGTACCTAAGAAGACATCTGTCTCAAGGAAATAAATTTTTCAGACATTTCAGTAGAACTGTGGAATATTTTCATAAAGGTCAATAATTTTTCATAATGATGTTACAGCATTAAGGCAGTGAATAAAAAGAAGTATACATTTAATTACAGTTTTCTTATAAAGCTGAGATGGAACTTCATCTTATATCCTGGGACAAAGATCACCCAAGTTTGCCTAGATAAATTTGTTTAGTTGTTCTAACTAACCACATTTCTGTTATGAACATGTATATTTGTCCAGGTAGCCTCCCGACTTTTTTCTGTGTGCTATTTCTAGCCTTTTTCATCTAACTGTACGATAGAAATTTGGAGATCCAGTACCACAAGCTGAAAGAGGATATTCTAGAACCACAAGTACCTGATCTCATAACTGTTGCCAGAAGGGGAATAACCTCCCAGCATAGTAATTTTCCTCCTTATTTCTCTGACGAAGACACAAGGAAGGTAATCATTTTCCACTTACTACCTGATCCTATCATATTTAGACATTACCAAAATTGGAGCTTCTGATGGTAGCTAGTTACTTTGTCCATACCTTAGGTGAGCCCTATTAAATAAGAAAATGCAGTAAGTTTTTATAATCATGGGAAACAGCCCCAACAAATATGAATATTACAATGGGTGTTTGGAAAAGCTTCCAAGAATGCAAATGGTGACAAAATATCTATGGCATGCCATCAGGCACTCAGGGTAACTCTGTGAAGGCTAGCAGATGGCAAAAATAAGGAATCAAGGGACAAAAATTTTACAAAACAAAGCCAAGTTGACAGATCTGAAATATAAAATGTGCACTGGTACTGATAAGATGGCAAACAGCCCAAGCATATAATATCACTACTAGTATCTGACATTTTTTCAGAGTGCAAAGGAAAACAGAAACACATGAAAATAAAAACAGCAAAAGATAAATGCCACACATTTTTCCAGATTCTACAAGGAACCTTTCTTTCACTTTATCTGATTACACAGAGACAGAAGCTAGGAGAGACTAAAAGTAGAATGAATATATAAGTAAATAACAGAAGCACTATCTGTGCATTCTAACGTGGAAAAAGGAAGATTGTGTTGCTAACACACTAATTAATTTATTTTTTTTTATGAAAGCAGAGAAGCTGAATCAAGAAATGCCTGTTTTTCCCCCCCTCCATTACTATGTTTTCTGAATAGTGAAAAACAAAATAACAAAAATTAAAGAGAACAAAAAAATAAAGATAAGAAAATACAGAAATTATTGTATGAAATACAATTAAGTAGCTAGATGTATAGTATAAAGTATCTCCACAGCATTGTGGTGATCAAAAATGATGTGACAATATAAGAAGCAAGTTTTAGATAGCTGTGAATGAAGACTGAAACTTAACAGTGGAGTTCAGTGGCTAAGCAGTTGTTTAGATGACATAAATTCTTACAGTGTTGGGTTGGTTACTTACACTTCCTTTTGTTGTAAATGTTGTTTTGCTCAGCAACATCATCAGTCGTAAGGGTAAGTGACAGCAACCAAACCTATCTTAGAAAATTATTTGAAAATAATTTTTGGCCCAAACAATTTTAGAACCTTTCTATGGGCTACTCATAAGTTGCACAGACAGAGACAGGCACGTCATATTGAAATACATGAATAGTTTTAATGAAAGCACTTGGCTGTGTCATTCATATACTCATCAAGTTCCATTTCAGGCCATATTTCATGCTCCTATAACACTAGAAAAATCAATCTTCCAATACTAGAAATAGTCTCATAATTTCTGGCCTAAATTTAATTATGGACTATTTTTACCCTTGTTCTTCTGCTAAACTGTCATTATTTATTTTTTTCCCCTCCTGTAGATTCACTTTGGAAGGCTGGCAAAGTACATTAGTATCTCTGCTTTGGATCAGTTAAATTAGATAGGTTTTCTTTATCTTCTTGTGTAAGATACATTTTCCATCTCTATGACTACTGCATTAAAAATTGCAAGTACTTGCCTGACTTTCTTGCTACACAAATATATTACTAGGATGCTGCGGATTAGGTTGTGACATTTTTGTTCATAGATATGTTTTTCCATTTTTTCCACACGTCCTCTGTTCTATTTTTAACATATTTATATTCTACTGCAAAAGTCAGTCTACATAATCTTTTCCTGCAGAGGTCAATCTCTATAGCTGGCTTAACACTTGTTCACAGAAAAGCCTCTTATCTCCTAAATTTTCCTTTTTTTATATATAATGAAATAAAACTCAACAATCACTAATTATATTCTGTCACCTGAGCTCTTTTAATAAGGTTTACTACCAATTTAAAAATAATGTATTTTTATGTAACACAAGTCAGTTTCAGAGTTATGAAGTGTATAGCAGTAGTATGAAGTTATCAAGAATTCTGGAGGAAAGGGGTCACCATATCCAAGGACAGAAAACTATTAAACATTTGTTATTTTAGTAAAGCAAGAGAAAATTTTATATATATATATATATATATATATACACACACACACACACGTATCCCTGTATTTCTACTTATATTGATCACTGGTAATGCAGTAAAAATTAAATAAAAATCCCTATCATTGTTTTTTTTAGCCTGACTGAAGATGGTGATATCTGGGAAATTAGCAACATTTTCCACACATTGAAATTATATTACCTAACATTTTGATACTGAAAGATTTTTCAAGAGACTAGCGATAGGTCATCAACCACAACTCAGAAACTAGTACATAATGATGTATCTCAATTTTCTCAAAAGAAGAGAAAATATATATATAAAAAAATAGAAGCCTTCAGAAAAAAAAAAAAAAGAGAAAAAAACAAGAAATCAGTAAGGTCAGCTTGATGCAAGTACAAATAATTGAAAACTATTTGGTTTTGAAGATGATGGAAAGAGGAAACACACATCTATAATTGATCAGTAATAATGATTAGGTTTACAAATGGTTTCAAGCATCATTGAGAAAGACTGCTAACGTATACTACTTCAGAAAGAGCCAGAGTGAAAAGAAGATAAACTTATTTATACATAGATCTGTTTGTGTATATATAAATCTAAATACACGTATACATGTGCACCAACACACAGAGGCCTTATTACATTCATTTGCTTAATTAACTCCTTCAACTAAGAATCTAATTATAAGGTGACTTCAGTTTACAAAGTAATTTGATAGTAAAAGGGAAATACATAGTTAAAAATCATTGAAACAAAACAATCAATCAGGATTTATATATTACATACTGTGCATCATAGACTAAGAAACTTCAGCATTTGTCTTCTCTAATTACAGAAGATATAACATGTCTTAAAATGGGATGCAGTCAAGTAGTAACAATATGGACACCAAATTAGTATAATCAGCTTCCAGAAAGAAACCTTGGACTTGAGTCATGTTACACAAGAGACTAACTTAATAGAAACTAGCGTGGCCTAGATTACACACAACATAAACTTGTATTTAAATCTAAAACAGACCAAAACATGCTATCCATTTCCAATACTGGCATCTATCACACTGAATATATGCAGCAGGTATTTTAGAAGTTGTATTTTAATAAAAGGATTGTTTTTAGCTTAGAGACGTCTTAACAGAAATGACATAACACCTCTGTCGTATTTCCTGGATATATTCCTCGTGTTACTGCATAAGACATATTTGGTAATTCATGTGGACATTCAGGTGCTTTCAATATAAACATTATAAATGTTTTCCATCTTGCTTGAACATATTTCTTGTTATTTATTAATTTTCTTAAGTAAATGAAGATCAAGGGAAATGTCAATATTTATTTTTAAATCAAATAATGAATAAGAATTATTACATATTAGCATTCAATTTCATGTTATGATGAAGGGAATAAAAAGCACTTTAGACTCTTAATTAGGTATCTAACTTTTACATTAATTTTCCTGTCATTTTTAATGGGATTAATACAATACTTCATATATCGGGTAGAACAGCTTTCCTCACATATATTCAAAGCTTAAAAGCAAAATTCTATCATAACATTCATATAGAAAGGACATGCTAAGACAAAACTTTGTCTTATTTGTTAAGCATTGGGACATTGAAGTCAAGAAATTCAGGGCTGTCCAGATACACAGGTACACAGTGCATCATATGTAGGCATTAGATAGGAATGGTGTAAATGTAATACAAGTAATATTTCTAAGCAAAGCTCAAAACCATCTATTTAATCTCTCTTAAGCATGACTATTTTCTGAATGCCTGTACATATTCTCATTTGAAAAGAATTGTTGTTATTTATGTGTATGTTTATTTTCCTAGATAAGGTGTCCCATGTTTATGGTATATAGACTAAACCACATCTTCAGATGAACTATTTCAAAACAAACAAATGCACACAGCAATACCAATCGCTATTCTCTGGTCTGTGTGGATAAAAAAACTGTTTATCCATAAACTAAAGAATGAAAAAAAAGAAAAAAGGCAAAATTCTAGCTCTTGATCAGTGCCACCTCTTTTGAAAAGATATAAACTATTTTGCCAAGACAGCTATCCAGAAACTGGTATCTTCCTAATTGTTTACAGACTAATTCATTTCTTGAAATGAACTAATGGGTTTGATAAAGATCATAGGTTTTATTTTTCTTTTTTTTGAAGAAGCCTTATTTTTATGAATTAATAACTTTTTTAAAAAAAAAAAGTGGAGTTGCTGTCTTGAAAACTGTGAAGCAGTTCAAGTACAGTATTAATTTAAGTAGCTTTCACCACAGTGAAATGATGAGACGTAATAGCTGTAACTGGAAGATGTGAAGTTCTCAGCAGGTGTTAAGAATATCTACTGGATGGCCAAACAATGGCACAGATTGTTCAGAGAAGAAATGGAATCTCCCTCTGGGGAGATAAAACTGTTTTCTGTAGGATCCTGGGCAACCTGATCTAACACTGAGATTGAACTTGCTTATGAGGGTAAGGGTTTGGACTAGAAGACATTCTCAGGTTCCTTTCAGCTATAAATGTTCTATGATTCTGAAAACATTTTTACTCTTAATATTTATCTTTAAAGAGCACAAATAGATTCTACTGTCTTCAAAGATCAGAGAGCTCTATTTTTATTTTTTAATTTTCCCAGAAACGCTTTGCTATACTTCTGTATATATACAGCTGTGTTTGTGTATATATGCATACACACACACAGAAAATACATACGTGCACTCAGTGTGCATGCCTTATTTATAGAGCTATGCATAAAAATCAAAACTAAGGAAATTACTTACAAAATCATGCATATTAATTATTCAAATATGAATGAATTATACAGGCTGTCATAATCACCCCTTCAGGCCATTCTTTAGGAGAAGAAATTGATATTTTTAAACCCTCATTCTCAGTATTGCCTAAATGTTCCTGTAGATAATAAAGCATGACTTCCCTGATAAGCTTTTTGTGATGCTTATATTTGCAACAGCCAAACAACTCAGGAAAAAAATTAGTTTACACTTCTCCAAGGAACAGAATTGCAGTCAACAGGATGTAATCTGAGGAAAAAGTAGTTGCAAGTGTAATTTTTTTTTTTTTTCCTTTTCTACATCCTTCTCCTCCAAAATACTTGGACTTGTGACTTGTCATAATCAGTCTGCAGAGCTATCATGGTCTGTCTGCATAGCACTACATGATGCAATTATCAAAAAGGTGCAATCAAGACAGAACTCTGCTCCCCAGAAACTGTCAGAGCAATATATTGAATGAGCAGGAACAGTAACCAATGTGTTTATTAGTAGTATGATTAATATAAACGCATACTACCAGTTTATGCAAAAATCAGCCCATTTAGCAAGTGCCCTTTCTCTCTCTGGAGGTGCAAGGATGTTGGATCCTATCTAAAAACATTCCACCAGAGAAGAAATTCAGCAGTTAAATTAAAATGAGTTCAACCATGAATTGATTAAATCTACCAGAACAAATGTACTCAATCCTGCCTTTAGAGCATATTTATTCAATGGACAATTGCCATTTAGCAATGTGCTCTGGAGGAAAAAAAAAAAATTAAAAAAAATTAATTCTCATTTACTCAAGGAATTGCACGCTATTTCAGCATCTTGAGGAAGAAATTTATCACAATATGTAAGTTTATTTCACAGCAGAGCACTGTATTCATAGGGCGTGTGTTAAGAATGTTTGTTTTAGATGGTTATCATCTAGAGTCTATCACCATAAGAAAATACATCTTATGTTTATTGCCTATTCAGCAAATTACAGTTCCCTTGACTGTAAGCTGTGGTAATACTGCAATTCTTCATTCCATGAAACTGAGAAGCAGAAGCCTTTATGAAATGGGCTTGCTGAACTAGAAAGTGCCATTTTTAGGAAAGGGATTATCTATGCCACTTTCTAGCACCAAAAATTTTGAGTATCATCATATACTGACAAGTTCAACCTATTGAATTATAAAATCCACATCATTTGCTAACTGAATAATCAGAAGGTGAAGAAAATACAGTTTTTAAAGAAAAAAAACCAACCAACAAAAACCAGTGAAAATTAATATATTTCTATATGGCAAGTCAGACATGATTCAGTAAGCTTTTCCATCAGTCTTCATTTAAATTCAGCTTTTAGAAAAATGTATTATCATGTGCATTATGTAGCTCATAAAAGTTAAGCAGACTTTTTTTCTTAAGTACTACTCTAGAATTAAGTGGGTACATTATTCCTGATTACATTTTTAGCATCAGAAAAGCATGTACAATGCTCAAACTTAAAAAAAAATATTTTTAGATGAAAAGATCTCAAATACACAACTTGAGAAACATTACAATGTATATAATATATCCTTAATCTAACTGATATCACCCTAACTGATGAAACAGATTGAAATGAACAATTCAGATAACAAGTGATGATATATAATTTTTCAAGCAGAATTTTTTAACGATATGCTGGAGGATCCAAAATGTATGACATACTATTCAACACCATTTTTGTCTGGTTTAACAATCATATGTCCAACCATCAGGTATAATCAATTCCTACAGTGACTGAAGGGTGCCAAGTTCTGTTAACAAGCCAGGAATGCAGTGATCAACATGAAACAGGAGAAATGCAGTTTTTGAGTCAGGTATAAATAAACTGCATCTCATGTTTTGCATGTCAGCACACCTGTGTCCATAGATGAATAGTCAAACACAAGTATCTGTAGCTTGCAATAAGTGCTTTACAAGCAGATATACATTAACCTTGCACGCTTTGAGCTAACTGGAAATCAGTTAACTCACAGTAACATATACTCAAGATAGACATAACTTTAATAATCTGCTGATTAAAGAATTATATACTAATCTCTAAATTATGACTAAATAACTTATCACACAAAGGTGCATAATATTTACTTCCTCTAATGATTTTATTTTTTTTTTTCTGAAAAAGAGGCTTTTAGAAGTTCCAACAGTTAACTCATTTTGACTAATAATAGTTTGGCAAAATGTGTATATTTTAAGGTACTATATATTTTATCTATTCATTCTTACCATCACAAGTTGGTAGTGGATGACTCCACCAGTGATTTTTTTCACATAATAAAGGCTCCTCATGACTCAGTCTATAACCCGGATCACAACTAAATGAGACAGTGGAACCTATAGAGAAGTCATGTCCATAACGACGTCCATGCACTGGTATGCCAGGATCCAAGCAAGAGTAAGTATTAACAGTTACACCTAGATAAAAAAAAAAAAAAAAAAAAAAAAAAAAAAGCGATACTGATACAAGGGGTTATGAATAATGAATTGCATCCTGCCACTGTTGCAGAGGCAATCACATAATTTGGAGGATATTTGGTAACATTAAGCAATTTTGTCTCTGATGTTGACATTGAATAGCTTTGAAGATAACTCAAAATTCTGATTTCCAGCCTTTATTTTTTTCCTGATCAAACTTTATTACCCTAGCTAAAGTGTTTTTTATTTCTTCTGATATTTATGCTTGAAATGTTTAGATAGATCCATTATTTACATATATAATTCTCGCTTGATACGTGAATTATTCGAAGTATAAGGAATAGCAGAAAGGGAGTAAGAAATTCTAATAATTAACACAGAAATTAAGAATGTGTAAGAATTCAGCTTTTAATGGGATATTTGAAGAGAGAATGCTGAATAGAGCATCATTAATCACTATTATCCAAAAAAGGGAAATCAGAATTGGGTTGTACTGGGTAATATGACAGTGACTCAGTAAGAATTAAACAAAAATAAAATTAATATTAGATATCTGAATAGAGTATGTTGAGAATAAAAACAACTACTGAAAAAGTTTTAATTTGTGTAAAAATAGTAAGGACGTATTTTAATGTTCTCTGATAGCATAAAAGTAACTTTCTTCACTAGTGTAAAGAGAACTCTGAAGTGGGGATCAATTTTAGGAAAAGGGGGTTTTATAAAGAAATTGAAGAATTCATTTATATTTAAATTTCCTATTTCTATTCTAACTTTATTAATTGAAACACTTTGATATAAGGATATTTGTACTAAGTGTGGTTTTCCTCTTTTTGCTGTTCACATTCCTAAAGTGTAACTTCTACCATTTAACATTACTGATTTGGCCAATAATTTTAAGAATTTAGTAGTCTCTGCTGGCAATATTAATCTAGTTCATAAAGGCATTTGCTTCCTATTACCATTTTCTGATTCCTGAAGCACGAAGAAGTACAGCATTGACATTAAAGTCTAAGTCAAATTACTGGTCATCCCTTTTGCAGTTTAACATCACTAAATCTTTCTCAGTTTGAGAAATAACAGCAATTTAACAAAGACAATACTTGTACACATTTATACATGCATGGCTAGCATAAGCATTGATGGGAAATCAAACGAAACAATTCAGAATTACTTACTTTCATAGTGAATCTTGAATCCATTGTTAGAACGACTGTTGTCAGTTGTAAAGAGAAGATAAATGAAATTGCTACTGCTAAACAGGAATTGTGGGACCTGTGTACCATTGTAAGATCCCAAAAGTGGAGATAATAAATTTGGTCCATCATGAACTTCCAAAACATCGTAATTGAGCTCTGTCTGAAATCTAGAATTGAGGAAACACACAGAAGCATAAATGTAAGAAGCAGTTAAAATAAATTTAATAAACCCATACAAAGTAACCCATATTTTAAAACTATGTTCCTTTCCTGATCATATTGTTTTATTTCTCCACATATCTACTTTATAATATCAATATTATTATATATATATTATTAACTATGCTATATAATTAAGACAGTAATAAAATTTCAGGTTAGTGCCTTAGTAAGATGAGACATGTTTAAACTCCTTGAGCTGATTTGTATTGCAGGAAACAAATGTCAGAAACACTGTTAGCAAAGATTAATATTATTTGCATATACTATTTAATAGCACAAAGTGATTATTCTTTTTGGAAAAATGAAGTAAATTATATAGAGGATATGCTGGTGCATTCTTTTATGCATTTCAGTTGGCACAAATATCATTAAGGTACTTCATATTACCAAAGAATCATACTCTAAGCATCTACCCTTAAAATAATCTATAAGCAGGGATAGAATTACTTCAGTCTGCTCTGAGATTCTGCCTTTGTGACAACTGAGGTTTAGTCCAAGTAGTGTCATAAGTTCTGTCAAAAAAAAAATAAAATAATTCTATCAGACAGCACTATAAAGCAAAATGACTTTTTTCTGTGAAGGAAATGCTGAGTTCTGGCATTACTGCAAGATATCGCCTTGCTTGTCTGGGTTTAGATTGTATCAGCAATTCCAAACATCTATTTAGCATTTTGGTAGTGGTTTCTTTCTTGCTATGGCAGACCTTACATCAATCCTGCTTTGGACTCTCTCATTAATGAACTCTCTAATTGGATTATCAAGAAGTCCTTTCAGAATTAAAAAGAAACAATTAACAGCAGGATCCTACAATGACCCTTCAGATATTCCTAATTCTCTCTCTGATTCACTTAGATGCCTAATTTGGCTTTGCAAAATCCATTCAAGGAACTGCATGACTAATGTCAGTGTACTGAGGAACTCTGTATTTCAGTATTTATGTTCCGTAAGTTTGAACCTAAAGATCTAAAGTAGTCCAGTGAAAAATAAGAAGCCAAACTGTGTCCAAAACATGTGTTTCCTTCTATCCATATACCACTTATATGAAGTAACAAAGAAAAGAGCACAGAAATATCATGTTTCATTGCCATAATTCCCTACTACTATAAGTCTAGAAACAGGAGAACTTAAAATTTCCTTTTTTTTTTTTTTTTTTTTTGCTAGTTCCCACATGAACTTAAAATGATATGCTGCTAAAAATCTACTAGGCAATAACTTGCTTTTTCCACTACATGTTTTTCCATTAATCGTTTTGCTCAGAGAAGCGATCACTTCAAATTTATAAGGGTGATGCTTATATAATTTTTTTTCCTTTAATACCTTCCCTCTTGGTGCTCAACATATCTGGTATATTTACATATCACCTGGTTATTCCCTGGTATGAGACAACTGTGGGAATTTATAGGAAAATGAATTTAAAATACTTTGTGTGTGTGCAAGAGCACTCCAAAGTTATTTCCTACTTAACTAGTCACTATTCTTTAACTAACATGGATTGGCTAGCTTTCATTTGATATTGGAAATACCCTTGAAGTGTCCATATTACCTGTCCTCTGATTTCATAGTACTAGAAAAAAAAGTTTTCAAAAAAAATTTAAACAATAAGAAGTGATACCTTTTAATCTGATTGTGATCATGAGTAGTAAAAATATACTGCATAAGTAGCAACTGGAAAGTACTTGCATGTTATTTGTACACTTTAACTTTGATCATCAAATGCCATTTTTTCCTGTATCATCACCTAATATTAACTATTATTAATATTTGCCATTAAATAGAATCTAAAATATCCTTGAAAGTATGTGGAATGTAGCACTTTTAAAATTCCATTTCTGGTTTGCTTTCTCAAAGAAATTAAATAAAATGCCGACATCTTGCTACCATGAGAAATTTAAGGTCCTTAGCACATTTCACCATAGGTCCCTTCCTCATTCCAAGGAATAAGTAACATGCAGCAATGTAGGAAAAGTGGAATGCTGTAGTAAATTGGGGAAACTGAAATTCCATCCTGAGAGCACACAGTCCTTTTACAAACACAGATCAGTTGATTCAATAATTAAATATTCATGGCGGATAAAAATATGCATGCATTAAATTCAATTTTCACAGTTGATTCAGATTTTCCAGAGTTGAAGATTTCATGCATATGTGAGGGGAAAAAAAATAAAAAAATCCTTAATATAATTCATCATAGCAACATGGTTACAAGCAAATGAAACATGCTAAACTTTAAAAACAGACAAATTTTTTAACTGGACCAGACAGTCTTAAATATATGCAAGAGGGCAGAAATTTCAGAAGTTTTCAGAGTATCAAAGTAGAAATTACACTGAAGATATGATTTATGCTCCTCAGAGCACTAAGGTGTTTTGGAAAATCCTACTTAATAATACAATTGCTTGATTTTAGAGATAGTGCAAACTAACATTATGACAGAGCTTCTGGGTAAAAACTGGAAATATTAAATAAGAAAAACATTAGCCAAGACCTTTCAAATGTAATTTTGATAGAGTGTCCTGGTTCAGCTTCTATCACCCACTCACAATTCAAGGAATCTTTATAATACCCTGGCCAGCCTGGAGAGAGGATTACTCCACTGGGAGATGAAAAATGACCACCACATGGAGCTAAAAATGAAACAAAAAGAACTTTTATCACTCTTATCACTTTTATCACATCCATCACTTCCAACATAGGACATCTGTAATGAACAAATTTTAAAAATCCAGTTTCAGGAAAATGCTACAAGGCTTTAAAGTTAACAGAAACACTGGTGTTCAGAATTAGATGGAGGCAACTGTATTGAAGCCTTAAAAAGATAAAATCAACTGTTCAGTAAGTTCTGACAAAGCTTTTTATACTGTATCCTTACAGGTAGAATCTATTTTCCTGTAATAAAGGACATACAACAAAACACAATTTTTAAAAGTGTAATTACTTCTGCTTTTAATTCTCATGAGAGACCTTGATTCTGGGCTCCCCAGTTCAAGAGAGATAGGAAACTGGAGGGCTACAAAGATGATTAGGGGGCTGGAAAATCTCTCTTTGAAGGAAGGGCTGAGAGACCTGGGACTTTTTAGCCTGGAGAAGAGAAGACTGAGAGGGGATCTTATCTATGTTCATGAATATCTGAAAGGTGAGTGTCAAGAGGATGAGGCCAGAATCTTGTCAGAGACAAATGCAGAGATGACTACTCATGTACAGCTATCACTGAAGATCATTGCTTCAGTTTATCAAATTGGACAAACATATGCTTTAAAAAGAAGGAAAAAAAAAAGGCAGGAGTGATCCTTTCAGGCATAAAATGCCTTGGGATATTTTAGTTTCACCAGCACCAAATGAGAGCTATCTGAAAGTATGAACAATGTAAACTATTCCCATTTCAGTCCTAGTAAGTATCTTAGACAAGTTTTCATCATTACAAAGGTTATACAGCAGTACTTGCTTCACTGATGTTTATGCCATTTTTTCCATGCTTCTGTTCTTATAATAGTTATGAGAAAAATTCACTTATGCAGACAGGTTTATAATAAAAGCTCAGGCCTTACTAAAACTCCATTATTACACACTAGGTTTTACAGGAGCTTTGTGCTATCTGCTTGAAAAAGTCTGAACTTCATTTGGTGACAACTTAAGACATTACATCAAGTTCCCCTGAATCAAAAAGAAAAGTTACACATACCTCCACACTTAGGAATAGGTCCACTCCACATTACTTTTCCATCCATTAGCATGCAAGTAATTGTTTCTGTTCCTTGTGTTTTAATAAATCCTTCCTCACATATAACAGAAATTGAGCTCCCCAGCTGAAAGTTGTCTCCAAAACGCCGAGCATTGATTGGAACTCCAGGATCAGGGCACTCGTTATGTCCAAATGCTTTTCAAAAGAAAAAAAAAACAGGAAGTGGGGAGGAAGGAAACAGTGTGGTAACTCTTGCAAGATAACATTTTTTAGAATTTTATTCCACTAGTAAGAACAAACTTTATAGTAGTAAATAATAAGAAACAAAAGATTAACCAACAGCAGAAAATGTATACTAGTACAAAAAACTGCTTTAAATATAATCAATTTATATAAGCAAGATTCTCAGTTTGCATAGCTAGGCACTGGTGGATTTCAGTGATGTCATTTTCTCCTTTACAACATCCCATCTGATTCAATGTTACAATGGGCCACAAGGCAGGGCAAGCATCTATGATACTGTAACTTTAGTCATCCTTCGTATTTTCCATTCTCTGTCACAACCATTTGAGCCATATTGACCTCAGTGTGCTTGATATTGCCATAGTCTATTTTGTTTCCTGTACTGAGAGACAGTGAAAAGTTGCAAAAGTGATGCTGGCAAAAGAAAGAATACTTGAACTTTTAACCACATTGTTATATTTAAGGTCAAAAAAAAATTCCTAGTATGTACAAATCCTTCCAAAATTTCAAGTTTATCTATGGGTAAATTAAAAAAATTATACTTTCTCTGCATATATCTAGATACTATAACAAAAATAGTTCATGTCTTTTACTGGAGAATTCACCTTACACTGTGAGAACAAACAAGCTCATCTTCCTACCAGAAGTAAGAAAATTCATATTTATAGCAATTAATTAAAATATGTGAATTAAGTAGTTATTATATTTTGATATTACATTTATTACAAATACTGCACATAAATCTTAGGTTTTTTTTAAAAAGTTGATTTTTCAGTGAGAAAAAATGTCACAAACACAATATCCACCTTCCTCACATGTGATGACTACAAATTATATCTTCATAAATATGCCTACATATGGAGACATCAGAAAGGACCACATCCTAAAAAGGTAATATTCATAACATTTTTCTGCAGTTTTACTAATGCACCTCCTAGAGAAAACATAGCCAAGCTCCACCACGAAATTTTTTAAGTAGTAATATTTCATTAACTTAACAGAAAGATTTCTCAGATGTTGTATTACAGAAGCATTAAAAATCATAACTGAAAAGAGAAAGCATTCATTTATTGACATTTAGACTTAGGAAATGCTACATATATTAGGAATGAAAATAGTGCTTTCTTTGAATAATTGTCTACCATTTGAGGATGGCATTAAAAAAATAACACATTCCAATACCTTTTCATAAGGGTACCAAAAATTTTTTTGTCCACAATCACCACTTTTAGTGAGGACATTGATTGTCTAGCTTCAGACAACACAGAGACAGATTTTTAGTATTGTTATCTGTAAATGTATATAAATGTTGGCTCCAGGTATAGTTTGCTTGTGTATGGCACCAGTTTATTAAAGCTGCAAAATCGGTTCATTGATCTATATTTCAGCTCAGGATCTGAGAGAGAGGTGGCTGCTACTGTGATCCTGTGGAAGTGATTATACTGTGTAAGATGGCTATAGGAGGCAAGAGAGTGCAAGACAACTCTTCCCAATAGCAGCAGTCACTCTTTCAGCCCAGCCTGGCTGCAGTTGTGTTACCTGATAAGTAAAATTCATCCCACATGCCTATACTTCTGAAAAGCTTTGTGGTGGAGCTGTAATTTTATATAGAAGTCTAAAACCAAAAAGAAAAAGAACATGGGAGTATATCCTTGATATTAGTATTTTATCCATCAGCAATAAATGATTAAAATATGGAAAAATTCTGAGAAGGATGTTAAAACCTGCATTTTGCATCAAAAACATGTCAAGGGGAGAAACTGCAGAGATCTCAAGAGATAGGAAGGCAGGCATAACTCATCTCTTCTGCTCTGAAAGGTCTTTGGAAATAGTGGCAGAAAGGAGTGTTCTGCTGTGGTTTAGCTGATAAATCCAGCAATGGCTTTACAGTGAATGTAACCCTTTCAGAGAAAGGACATCAAAGAATAAACAGAAGTTAAGAGAGTATCAATTAATAATGTGATACTTCATAAAAAACAATTGTGAAAGGTTGTTAAAGGGTATGCAAACAACTGGTAGGTTGTATGCCATCACATATGAACTCATACTTCAGTGTAGTAGGTAACAGTTTGAAGAACTTTGTCTAGGAAAGTACTAAGGCTGAAAAAGTCTAACAGGAGGCAGTGCCAGCAAAAAATGTGCCATGACAGACATACCCTACCATCGCAATAAAACAGACTAAAGCAGCCTTTGCATATAAAAGCACCAGCTGGGATTGTCAATGTCTTAGCCTAGCGAACTGAAATCACTCAGGTAATTAAGCAGATGTCAGAAGCTCATAGTTTAACCTTTGGCATGTTCCTACGTAGTTCATAGGGTTGTAACTTCTGCTAAATAATGCACAATTAAACAGTTGTAATGAAAACTGTAACAAAAAAAAATTAATCTGCATAACTGGCAGAAACAGCAAATCTAAACTTATACAAAAATATTTGCCCAGCACCTCCTACACTCTGATTACTGAGCAACAGCTCAAAGCAGTCCACCAACTAGCAAAACTTAAACAATCTAGAAGATGTTCTCCACCTCAAAAACCTAATGTACCTCAGCCTGAAGGGAGGTTGGCATGACTCTAGTTTCTGGAATGCCCACCCATGGAGGATCTCCATGGGACCAAACTCTTATGATTGAAGTGGACATGTCCAACCATTGGCAATCTCTGCTTCTACTAGTGAGTAAAGGGGAGAGACAGCTAATCACTAGTGTCTTTGTTGTTTTCTTTGCATTAACTTTTTTGTCCCAGGAAATATGCCATTCTCCTTCACATGGATCCAATTGTTGCATAGTAATTAGTGTGTGCATTTTGTCTGCCCTAACTAAACTAGGAAATCCAGACTGAAGCAGAGAGGTTTCCATGCTTCCAATCTTTGTGACTAAACTCAGATGCTGTGTCTAGTTCTCATCTTTGTAATTGAACAAAGAAGCAGATGAAGGAGGAAGCATTCGTAAAGGAGTTAGGAATATGGTAAAAGTTCAGACTTTCCCTTGAATTGAGGAGTTCAATACATACAGCTTATTAGAGGGAAGATTAATGAATGACTGAGTTTATAAATACCTTCACAGAGAGCAGAAACATCATTAAGGGCTCCTGCATTTGGGATATAAACTGAAAGCAAGGAGCCAGGTGTAAGTATGCAGTTCTATAGCAACTTAAACCAAAGTACTTTCAGGTTGCTATGTTCCTGTGTTCTGCTGTCCCTAGTAAAGCACTCTCCTGCTTCATCAACAGCAGTGCATAGCCACATATATGTAAAAAAGGATCTCACCAAGATGCAAATCACAGCCTTTTGAGTTCCTACTCTTTCGATTACTGGAACATTCTCTATATCATATATTTTTAAGTAACACATTACTGTGGGATTGTCCCAAAGTTTACCTCAGAAAACTTTATCAGACTTACTGAAGTAACTCAAAGAAAATACATTTGAAATCTAATTTTTCTTTACTTCCAACAGAATTTCAATTTGTGTTTAGCTTTACTGGAATGAGAATCATTACCTGAGACCACATATGTTGTTGTAATAAAAAATAAATATAGGATAAAAATAGTTTCTGAGAAATACTATTTAAAAATAAATGTACCAGTAACTCAGTTTTATTCTTCTCCATCCTATATGAAAAAAAATTAATGAAGTTATTTATGTTAGTAGTCTATATTCTTTTCAGAAAAGATGGATCATGTTAAACCTTTTCTGTGATACACTGTTTCTACTCTTGAAAGCATCAAAAAGAGACTGATAGCTTTGAAATATATAAGTAGGAGTGTTAGCAGAAAATGGATATTTTTAATTAACTTTGGGGTTCCAAATGTCAAGACAGAGTGAAAATTACATTAATTCATTTTTTATCCTCTCTTTCAGCCTTAAACTATTTATTATGGAAAGCTTATTTCTGTAATGTATCAGATTGCAGCTGTCTTTACTGACTAAAGACTAGACACATTTTTTTTTTTGAGTTATTTTCACTTTTGTAAGTAGTTTTAACTATAGAGTTTAACAATCACCTACAGTTTAGGTTAAATCCACCCACAAGGAGAAGCAAAAAATATAAATATATTGAACTGCTCAAATATAGAAAACATTTCTTTAAAATA
>WTSP01026700.1:0-39851 GCA_025331215.1 Actenoides lindsayi | reverse complement strand
CTTCTCTAGAGACTTTCAAAACCCATCTGGATGTGTTCCTGTGCAACATGCCCTAGGTGATCCTGCTTTGGCAGGGGGGTTGGATTCAATCATCTCTAGAGGTCCCCTCCAACCCCTAACATTCTATGATTTGGTGTTAGTTAGCTTTGAAGTTCCTAGAAGAATTCTTGTCCTGGCTACGGCTCAGGCCTTTAACTCCTTTGGAGCCTGTACCAAACTGCTACTGATTTGGTTGAGGGAGGGCCGAGTGCATCTGTCACACGTGGTTATCCTTGTGAATTCCCACTTCTGGAGTTGTCCTTGTTGAGATTTCACCCTTGGCCTCGCAGATGTGTGTGAGAGGGCCCTGCAGCTTGCCTTCCTTACCCTGTACAGAGCCTCCTGTGGATAATTTTCTCTCTTCCGTTGAAGATGGGAATGTGAATCATGAGGGTGGGGGTTTTTTTGTATTGGACGTAGTGATGTGATCTCTTGGATCTTTGAAGTAGAAGCTAAATTGTGAGTTTTAAGTAAGTATCTACCGGTGTGCGAAGCTGAAAAGCTGTTTGCATGATGTATGGAGTAGGTGTGATTTAGAGGGAAATACCTGCTTCACACAGCAAATTGTGTCACCAAATATGTTTTGCTGTGAAAAACAGTTTTCTGGTGGTTTCAGCCGACTCCATTTAAGATTTTTAGCAAGCAGTTTCCTGACTTGCAAAGCACATATGCACAATGTGTTACAGAAAAGGCAGTTGTTCCCTTTTGTTTACCATGGGTCTTAAAAGGTGGTGCAGGTACATCTGAATTAAGGATAAGGTGGCAGCAGTCGTGGTTTTGAACAAGTTGTTGCAGGTAACAAGAGCAGGAAGACCTCTGGCAGGAAGTCTTTGCTGAAGACCAGTGTGAAAACACAATTGGCTCTTAGGAATTCTGTCACTTGGGGTAGTGAAGCCAGTGTCAGTGTGTCTCGTCTTCTAATACAGGGTGGCTGGAGTCAAGTTTCCCACTTTGTGCTGTAATGACAGTTTTCTTTGTGAACTATCTGTATCACAAGGGTTTTCTTTTTCTTTAAACCAAGGAGGTAGCTGGTAAAAGGGTGGTGGTAAAACAAATGCACAGCTTTTCTTGTGTGCCTGTGTAGTGTGTGTTATTTGCTCATTTTGTTGGACTGATAAGTAGTTGTTTTATTATTATTATTTTATTTATTTTTTCCATTTATCCTGTAAGGAGCTGACAGAAGAAGAAAAAGAAGGCGACTTCTCCAACTTTCCTCTCTCCCAAAATACTATCAACCTTCTCAAAGGTAAGTTAACATGGTAAAAGAAATTTATGTCAATGTTTGTTGCAGAATTGTCCTCTGTTACTGGTATAAGCAAAGTAAATTGTCCTAAATCATCTTCCATTTATTGTGTATAAGAATATGCATGTGAGCAGCTGGTGTAGATTCAAGAATCTACTGTTGTTAGTAGGGAAAAAGTTTCTGGTTTGTTCAATTTGGGGTTTCTAAAGGTGAGTTAGTTCTTCCCTGTTGTTCCTCAGTACACATCCTAGAGACAGGGTTTCTGTTCTCATCAGCATTGTTCTATTTACCTTCAGTCCTGTATCTGCTGTCTACAATATCACTTCTGAAATAACTGTAATGGTGTTTGGTTCCTGTGAACACATCATCTATGATTATTCTCATACTTTGAGACATTTTATTACCTCTTCTCAATTAGTTTTATTGAGGAAGTAATCACTGTAGAGTTCTTGCCCTCTGCTTTGGGAAGCTATGTGGTTCTTGTTCCTCAGGCAAAGCTCTCCTTGTTCCTTTATGTTTTCCTTACTCAGAAGTTTCTCTTGGATGGATTGTTTCACTTCCACTGTGCAGAACAGTTTTAGACTGTTCTGAAACAAACACTCTCAACACCTTCAGGACCAAGAACCAAATCTTAGGCTGTATCAGAAAAAACATGTTTGGGTTTTTTTTTTCTCCCTCTACTGTTGTCTTATGGCCAACAAAGAAGTCTGTATTTCATTGTGAATACTCAGCTGTGTGGTTGAGGGGGGGGCAGGAGGATACCTTGTGGTAGGAGTAAAATCAAAGATACGTGGTTTTCTTCTAAGTTGCATCTCCTGTTGTGTACAGGATTTGACATGATATGCCTATGTATTCGGGCTAGTTATGTATGAGGGCTTTGAATTGTCTACCTTTTAATGAAACCTGTTTGGATTATCTTACAGCTCGAGGTGTAAAATACTTGTTCCCTGTGCAAGTAAAGACTTTTCAGCCCATATATGACGGCAAGGATGTGATTGCTCAAGCTCGAACAGGAACTGGGAAAACCTTTTCTTTTGCTCTTCCTCTGACTGAAAAGCTTCAGAGTGTCTCGCAAGATGGGAGAAGAGGCCGTGCACCAAAAGTAACTCACCACTTAAGGGTTAACACCAGAGCTTTAGAATATGGCAGTTTTCAAAAGTAATTTTGTAATTGCTTTGGGGATTTTTGTTTGGAAGTTCTTTCTCCTTTATGGTGCTTGTAATATTGAACATTGTGCTTGTAATACTGAACACTTGCCTCAGGTCAGGAGCTACAGTGTGATGGAGATTTGGCAGCATCACAGTGATAACACATTATAACACATTTCATGTTTAGAGTTCCTTGTGGCTGCGTCTGACAGAATGGTCAGGGCACTGCTGTAGTAACTAGTGGCCTTCCAGACTGTATTCAAAGTTAGGGTGAAGCTTTGGGGTTCAGTCCCTGCCTCTTGTGAGGTAGCAGTTGAGCAGTTTCTGTTCACTGAGGTTGTTTCTCACTATAAATTGCATGGAGAAAACTGAAGGCCTTTGTTTTGTTTTGTTCCGCCCCCCTCATGTCTGGAGACTCAATGGATGCAAGCGGTGTTCACATTTCTACTTGAGTATGAGATGGAATTGGAATAGAGGGATCACAGATACCTGTGATCAGATACCATATTCCCACATAAATGAAGGATATACGTCTATCAGACTGAAAACTGTTACAGTTTGCAGATTTTTTGCCTACTTCATCTTCTATTTTATTAACTTGAAAGGCAATTTGAGTTTTAAAGTCTTATTTTCTGAAGGATTTCTAGAGAAGAGTTCTGCTCTTTCATTCTCCTCTATCATTTTGTTCTCAAAAAAAATGGAGGGGGGAAGGATAGATAGTGGAGGAAGGCAGGTAGGTGGAGAGGGAAGATATATGGCTAGAGTGTATCATGCTGTGTCTGTTTTAGGATCTGACTACTACAAATTGTTTAGTGACTCTTCTTATCCTTTAATGATGAACTGAGCTTTTATTGTGCTTGGTTATATTACTGAAGTGTCTATTTTATCTGGCATTGACTTAAAAAAAAAATCTTGCTGTTTTCAATCTCGGGTTATCTTGTAATGCTTTGCCATGTTTCCTCTTGCTGTGTAGCTCAGACTCCAGGTGGCAAGAAATACTGCTGGGATGATGGGGAGCTGTGGGCAACTTGGCACCAAGTGTAGGATGAGAATGTGCCTATAAGCTGTTTGACGTGAAAGAAAACCTTCTAGCTCCCTCTCCCAGCTACCTTTTTGTCTCTCTTCACTCCCTCCAGGTGCTGGTTCTTGTTCCAACCAGGGAACTGGCCACTCAGGTAGCCAAAGACTTCAAGAATCTCACCAAGAAGCTGACAGTGGCTTGTTTTTATGGAGGAACTCCGTATAAAGAGCAGCGTGAGTAAACACTAAGGAATTACAACTGGATTGGACTTGACTTTCTCCAGATGCCTTCCATGAATATAACTGGCTTCTTTCCCCCTGAGATTTTAATTTCAATCAGGAACCATCACATGGTTTTCAAAGGAAGCATACAGCCTGGGTTGAATTATTCTAGTTCCAATAAATCTTTATTTAAAAGAATGATTGTAGGTCTGTGAAGTGACTAGTCCTTCTAGTTTCTTCTTTATTATGTGTTGATGTGGGTTTTATGTGGACACTTACTGGGACTAGATGACAGAGAGGTACAACTCTGTATGTGTGTGTGGCTCTGTCTCCAAAGGTAGCTGTGAAAAAGAATTTAGCTTGAAAAACTGAAGTGTTTTTCTGTAATAAATCTCTGGAAGTTTCTAATGCCAGCTGATTGCTGCTTGGAATTTGGCATATCTTATTGTAACATTGCTTGTGGTTTAACTTCTATTCCTGACAGCAACGTGGACCTTCAATTAAACTTCCATGTTTGTTACCTGGACTGGATGCAGTGTTTTATTCAGAAATTCATGTGAAGGGTAGAAGCTTTGTGGTTCTAAAATTAGAAGTGTTGCTGTGTACTGTTAACTTTTTACCTTGCTGTCTCTTGGCATTCTGACACTGTCCTTGTTTTTTTCTGTCTTCCAGTTGATCTCCTTAAAAGTGGCATTGATATTCTCGTGGGAACTCCTGGACGGATCAAAGACCACCTTCAGAATAGCAAGCTGGAACTTTCCAGTGTGAAGCACGTTGTTCTGGATGAAGTTGATCACATGTTAGACATGGGCTTTGCTGAACAAGTGGAAGAAATCTTAGGATTTGCTTATAAAAAAGGTAGATTCTGTCATCAGGGCAGGAATAGGGGACGGTGCAGAAAACGCAATTATACTACTGTGAAAATGGCTGGTGCACCCCCAACTTGAATCCTTTGTGCAATGCTTGTCTTGGACTTCAGAAGAGGGTAAGGTAGAATTGGATACGGTTCAGAGCAAGGTGACAGATGGCTGAAAGGCTGGAATGGCATCTCTGGAAGGAAGGGTTAAAAAAGAAAAGGCAAAAAAACCAACAGACACAACTCTCTAAGCCCTAGTGCTCTTCATCTTGAGAGGTAACTGAGCACAGTGTTGGGGTTATGTACACTTGTCATCACATGAACGTGACAACTAGGGAATGTTGGCTCTTTTCTGATGTAGTGGGCATTCTGAAAAGCCACCACAAATCAGGTACAGGGCAGGAGGAGTTTATTTTAGTTGTAAAATTCCTTGCCACATTGTAGTAATGCCAAAAGTTTTGAGAAGTGACTTGGTGAATGACTGAAACTAAGAAGTATCAAGGATTACTAAAAGCCAGGGTACTTCTGAACTCTGGAAGTGACAAAAAAGCTGGTTGCTGACAGAGTTCTTCACATCATTTTTAACTTCTCTTAGACTACAGTTGGAGAGAATACACGAGCTTTGTGGATCTTGGGTTTGACATAGTACAGCCACTGTCACATTTACTTGACTGTTCCATTCTCCCCATTTCTGCAGAGATGGTCTTTTTCCTGAAAGCCTGAAAGTACATGTAATCTTCTAAAAAAGAGAATGTGTATAGGCTTTGGAAGAGTTGTCATAATTATTCAGTGTGAAAAGTTTTCCTTGTAATTGGAAAGTAAACTGTAGGGAATAATAAACGATCTTTCGCAATGTGTGTTTCTTTCTGTCCAATCCTGTGCAGCTATGAAGGCAGGTTAGACTTTTTCAGGATGCTCTTTGTTACGCTGTTTTTACCTGGGGTGATCTGTTTTGTTAGGTAATTCTTCCCCCTTGTCTGCAGAGTGTCCGTTTTGGGCTGCCTTTTTTATTTGCGCACAGCTGTGCTGTTGACTGCTAGCTAGTATTGGAATACCAGGCAAGGAAGGGTTGAGACAAGAGTTCTCTGAAGTATGTGAGAGGACTTGAGGCATGGTCTAAATCATTTTTAGCAGATGGTCTAGAAATGCATCTTGCATTTCTTTTTGGGCAGGTGGAAGGGTTCACTTTGGTCCCGTTAAAATGACGTAATTTTTCCTTTAGTGTCTACAGGGTATTAAAAATGGTTTTGTTGCTTCGAAGTTTTCTTCTTGTGGCTGACTTAACGCACATACAAATCTCTCAGTTTGAGAGCAACTTTATTGCTCTCAAAAAACAGAAACTTGAGAACTGTGTAAGTTCTCAAGTTTCAGAGACTGTTACGATGACTGGAATCGATGGCCTTTCCTTCCAGGTTCTGAAAACAACCCCCAGACGCTGCTGTTTTCTGCAACTTGTCCACGATGGGTGTATGATGTAGGAAAAAAATACATGAAAGATGAATATGAACAGATTGACCTGATTGGAAAGAAGACTCAAAGGACTGCCACGACTGTGGAAGTGAGTGATTCTGCTGCAGAGCAGTGCAGGTTCTGAGAATGAAACAGATTGGATGAAACAGATTGTGCGTTGACTTCACAAATGCAGGTGTTGAAGGGCTAAGTCACGTGCCTGACACACAAAGTTTTTAAGCAATCATTCACATGGGGGCAGTAGTTTGTAAGCTTAAAAAACCCCAACGTTCTGCTTGCTTTGTTTGCGTGTCCCGTGCGTGGCTTTGATTTAACAAAGATGCTTACCATGTTTCTTTCCCCAACAGCACTTGGCTATACAGTGTCGCTCATCTCAGAGGGCAGGAGTTCTCGGCGATATCATTCAAGTCTACAGTGGCAGCCGGGGGCGGACTATTGTCTTCTGTGAGACCAAAAAGGAAGCAAATGAACTGGCTATGAATGCTTCGCTCAAACAGGTAATGGGCTCGGAATGGAGAGCAGCAGTTATTGGGTATTCAGGGGCTGAATGCCCTGAAGTAAGTATGAGGTTGCAACTGCGCGCGTGAAGTTGTTTCTGTGGTGCTTTTAACACTTAATAAAGCTGTTTCTGAAAGTAGAATTTGCAGTTAGAATACCCTCTTGGCTGTGATTATGAATTTTACTACTTTGGATTTAAAATCATGTAACAATCAATGGAAAATACGCAGCTTATGCTGAGTAACCAGGAGATAGTAATAATGGTAATAAGGAGGAGCTAGTGTAGTGCACATACTCCATCTCATGTTAGTGTGCTTTTCCAATTCCCATCTCTTAATAGTGTTTATTCTTTCAACAGTCAGTATTGAGGAAGATCCAACTGATGTGGTAGAATGCAATGTCTTGTTGCCCTTGGAATGTCATTTAATCGTTTGGTTAGAATTCGGATGATATACTGAGCAGGTTTTCTGTGCTGGATTGAGTTATTGCCTTTTTTATTTTGAGCATGGTGAAAGGTGTTGGATTATTTTAGTTTAGAGAAAATCCTGTTTCATACTGAATACTAATTTATGGAGACAGGGAAGTGGTGGGAGTACATCATTTGCCCAGTATTTGGTAAACATCATACAGCATCCACGTTAAAAATCTTACAGCAACAATTTTTGTATGTTGGACCTGCTGCTTTCACATTAAATCCAATCACTTTGTTCCTGTGTTGGTATGTGATGCCTTTTTCTGTTTGCTAGTAAGTTCTGCTTTAGTCTGTTACTCTCTTGAATTTTGAGCTTTTGATTCTCCCCTTTCTCCTTGTCAAACTCTTGGTCTGTCTTTTGTCCCATTAAAAGTGGAGGTTGTTCAGATCACCTGCAGGGTTTGCAAATGCCCTGAAAACATCACTTCAGCTTCTGGGGGTTTGGGGATGGCTTCCCAGGAAGGGAGCATAATCTCCTGCTAGCTCTTGACAAGCACTGCTTAAGTAAAGTTGCCTTTGTTTGTTCCAATGGAAGTGAAAGCTGAAGTGGGCCCTTTTGGCATATCAGGCTGCAAATTGCAGTTTGGTGTGCTATAAATAATGCATTATGTTAAAACTACTGCTGGTGAGTATTATTGTCCCAGAGAAGGATCACTTCACAAAGGTGGATGCTTTACATTCCTTTGGTATCAGCTATGTAATTATTTTCTATTGCTCTGCACAATCTTTTGGGTTTCGTAATTAAAGTCTTTAAACACTGCAGCCTAGACTCACCCCTTCAATGATACATTAATGGTTTGTTTCACTTGCAGGATGCCCAGTCGTTGCATGGTGACATTCCACAGAAACAGAGAGAAATTACATTAAAAGGCTTTAGAAATGGTGTGTTTGAAGTTCTCATTGCAACAAATGTAGCTGCCCGTGGTTTGGATATCCCTGAGGTTGACCTTGTTATACAGTGTTCACCACCAAAAGTAAGTCATAGGGGCAAACTAAAACTGGGGGTTTGTTTTGTGGGGGTATTTTTTTTGTTTTTATTTTCTTGCTTTTCCTTTTTTTTTGTTTGTTTTGGTTTGGTGTGGGGTTTTTTTGTTTGTTTGGTTTGTTGTTGGTTGGTTTGGTTTATTTTTTTTTCTTTGTTTTGTTTTGTGGGGGAACAGTGAATCACTCTTTTGTTTCACCAGAAGTATGTCCTGATTCACAAACGAAGTGGATTTTTTATAAATGCAGGCCTGTGGTTTTCTAGTTGAGCTTTTATCTTGGAGCTTTGATTAAAGCAAAAGTGGTGTTTTTAGGTTACTCTGGAAAGCTGTAAGATAGCTTTTGCCATTGTTTCAGCATTTCTGAATGGTCTTGAATTTCGTAACAGTTCTAAAACATTACTGTTTGTTTGGTTTTTTTTTCTTTTGAAACTTGAGTGGAGCTTTTTATTTTGACAAAACCTGATGTCAGTAGTGTTTGTTAAACGTGAGGCAGCGTACCTTGGGTGGGGTAACATATGCAAACCCAAGTGGTTTGTGTGTAGTTACAAGTTTGGATATAGAGACATAATGTATTGCTCCTTAGGGTTCTGAATTAGAATTTAGCTTGTGTTTTCTCTGTCTTACAACGTATAAATGTCAACAGTTTAAATGACAGAAGGTTTTCTGATGTAAATCTGCATTTCTGCAGGATGTTGATTCCTATATCCATCGTTCGGGACGTACGGGTCGAGCTGGCCGGACTGGGATCTGCATTTGTTTATTTCAGAGGAGAGAAGAAGATCTTCTGAGGCAAGTTGAGCACAAAGCGGTGAGTTGTACCTCAGACCTCTGCTTAATGAAATTATTCAGCTCCTAAAAAGACTCTGCCACTCTTAGACTTTGTAATCATTGGCTGTAATCATCGGCCGCTTATGAGTGTGGTGTGGGACTCATGTCCTGCAGTCTGGTAGGCCTAAAATGTTGATATTTGGCTTTTTATCAGCCTGTTCTAATGTCTCATGAGTTTCCCCATATCAGCAGTGCTCTGTTGCTGTCAGCAGGCAGGCTGTGACAGGAATGCGTGAAGGAGATCATGCCTCGCATTACAATCTGCATGTGTGTAAAGTGAAGTAGCTCCAGATTAACAAAGGCAGGAACTTAAAGAAAAGCTTTATTCTAGCTTTAGAAGTAAATTAATTAAAGATTGTGTTAATGTGCTAAACAGTAAGTGGCTAGAGGTCACAGCAATGTTACTTGGGTAGCGTTGAGTAGTAGAGTGCTGAAAACACTTTTTCTTGATTTCAGGGGATTACATTTAAGCGTGTCGGTGTTCCCTCTGCTACAGATGTAATTAAAGCTTCAAGTAATGATGCCAAAAAGTAAGTTTATTTTCCTGTTCTTAAGAGATGTGTAGAGATCTTAAGAGACAATGATGCTTTTAATGCAGAGCTTTAAGGGGTCAGACCTGTACGTGAGCACATCTGTAAAAATCAGCTGGTTTGCACATAGACACTGACTTGTTCTGATAAGATGGTGTCAGTAAACCTCTGTATGCTTGAACATAGACTTCTTCATAGAACATAGTGTTCTCCAAGTTCTTGCAAAAAATAACTTGTGTTTATATCATCAGAAATTGATAGCAAATCAGGGAATTACTGTCCTGTTGGGGAAACTGATTTTGTCCACTCAGCAGCACGTGAAGAGCATCACTTAATGTAATGAGAATTTACTCTGCAGTAGTGGAGGTGTTGTAGCCCCATCCTGTGTTTCTTTGTTTTATTCTCAAGGGTTGTGGTTTTCCTTCCACAGAGCTTTGCTGCCCCATCGGTGGAAATTGGATTGACAGAAATTATTATATCTAGTGAGGATTTGACTGGTGTAAAGGAGATCATGGGGATGGTGTTGGATTCACCATGTACTGAAAAATGGTGGAAAGAGCTGGTGTGCGAAAGATATCATTAGAGAAGTAGCTGTTCTCAGCTTCCTAGATTTTTCTGCTGCCTCCCCTAGAAATAACCAATGTAATTGGCTTGCACAGAGGGCAGGTAGTGTCTTGCCTTGGCCCAGTGGTGGCATTGTCATGGTATGCTTCTCTTCATTGTGAAGTAGAAGCAAGGGATTCTTGGTTTTATGTGCAACAGTTTCTTGATGATTCTTGGGAATGGCCTTAAGAATGCTGGTATTTTAGAGCCTTCCCTTGAGGTTTTTATCAGTTCTCTCAAAAGTGCTGCGTTGTATATCCTCAATATTGAATACGTCTTTCAAGAGGTTTGGCTTAATGAACAGAGGAGGGAATTCAGCATTTTGAAGGTGTTGAGTTAAATGTGTGGTAGTGAAGCATGAGCATGATAGCCAAGGCTTTTAGAGATAATTTGTTAATCTTGAAAGCTGTCTGAAGTCTGTGTCTTAAACATGACTGCATTTCACACTGGTCTTTGCTGAGCTTCTAAACCTTTGTTTTCACCATGTAGGTTGTTGGAGGCCATACCACCTTCTGCAGTAGACTACTTCAGAAAATCTGCTCAAGAGCTCATAGATGAAAAAGGGGCAGTTGCTGCCCTGGCTGCAGCTCTAGCCCATATTTCTGGGGCATCTTACATACAGCAGCGCTCCTTACTCAACTCGACTGCGGTAAATAACATCATTCCTGCGTTAAGAGGGACGGAGAAATGCACTGCTTGTGTCCAGTCCTAGGGTGACATCTTTTTCTCAGGTTCTTTCAGTAGAGACCTGTTATCCCCAGCTCCTGGTTTGTTGCTTGTTCCTTAACTGGAATCAGCTCTTGCTAGCACTCTGCAGGAAACCAGAGAAAGTCTGAAGCAATTAGTAAATTTTCTTGTAATGAGCGTTGAGAGAATTTTTCAGGAGATCTGAATGACAGAAGGCTTTGGTGCTTTAAGAGATAATTTTAACTACTGAGCTTTTACAAGGTAATAGATTGGTTTGTGCTATTGTAGTTTTCCCTTCCCAGGAAGCTTTTACATTTCTCTAATATTTCAAGTAATCTAGCAGGTGATTACTTGATTTCAAAGAGATTGTGACAGAAAAAAAGTACAGCCCTTCCTTTTTCTGATGCGTTTAGGGAGAACTTGGCCTGGTTCTTTACATGGTAGCACAGCTTTGGAAGTGGCTTGTGACTGGACTGTGCTGCTTCTATCAGTTTGGAGTTTTTTAATCCATTTTCTAGCAGTAACTTTCTGTGTGTATTGAAAAAATGTGTGTCTGCTTCTGGCTAAAAATCAGAAATGTTTTTCACCTTTGTATCAATGAGCAGTCCTAGGTTATATGGATGCCTTCAGCTTCTTAGGAAGCTTTTAGTTCTTTCACTTTTGGGAAACTGAGTTCTGAGGATTAAATACTATACAATAACAAGTTATTCCATTAGAGAGTGAGTTACGGGCTGTCTAACCACATTTAGTCTTGTAAACATTTTTCTCTTGTTTCCTGAAGGGCTTTGTGACCATGGTGTTGAAGTGTTCAATAGAAATGCATACCATGAGCTATGCCTGGCGAGGACTAAAAGAACAGCTTGGTGAAGAAGTAGATGCCAAAATATCTGCAATGCGTTTCCTCAAGGGCAAGATGGTAAGATGGCCCAGCCTTGGGGAAGGGGTTGGGGGGGGTATGTGTATGTATGGCCAGCTTTGGCAGTGATTGAGGCAGGAGTTCTGAAGTACCAGTCTAGAAATGTTGATACTTTGCTCCATTGTTACTCAATTTCATTTCTCAGAAAATGGTAATCTATCAGAAACCCCCGAAAAAAAACCCCACCAAACCAAAACATTGAAGCCAATTGAGGGTTTTAAAAGACACTCATTTGAATGGTAAAAAAAGTTGTTCCTAAATGATAATTCAAGAATTGTCTCGTAAAAAAATAAAACAACCAACCCAGAAAACCCATAATAAAAAGCATCAAAAATATTTCTATAGTGGGAGTGATCATCGTGACCTTTATTCTTTCATTGTGAACTCATGCTAACACTGTGTACCACTGCACTGCACAGGCAGCTGTAGAATAGGGCAGTGCATGTCTGTATGTCCTGAGCACTACAGCATTCTTCTCTCAGCCTGTCTCCTAACGTGTCTGACACTTGTCTCCTGGGCGAGTGTGTACCCAGAGAGCTTGTGTTGCCAAATGTCTTATTTTGTCTTACTTTTAAACAGACAGGCTGATTGCAGGCAATGCTGCTGTCAGCACAGGGCACTTGAATCTGCATTTGGGTTTTAGCTTTTGTTTTAACTGCTTTTTTTCCTTCAGCTTTCAGTTGCCCCCAAAAGCCTGTGATTTCTTCCATTTCTGGTTTCTACACTTAAAGTGTATGAGCAGTTGCAGGTGCTGCCTGTCTGGAGCTATGTGTCTCTGTTCTTGGATATATCTTTGGAAAGCAAATGCCTCTTTTTTCTTCCCCCCCTGTTACAGGGTGTGTGCTTTGATATCCCTGTTGGCGAGCTAAGCAACATACAGGTACGTCTTCGTAGCCAGAATTGGCTTTGGAACCTGGTGATTTGAAATGCGGTGGTTGACTAAAGCATTGAATACAGGGTGATCTGGGAGGTTAAGGCTTGTGCTTTAATACGGGCGTTACACAGACAGTGGAGTCATTAGAGCACAGCACAGTCAGAAATTACCCTGTCATTTCTCTTTCTCAGTTCTCATGATATTACCTGATCTTATTCAACTAAATCCTCTGTTCTTTGGCTGCTCTGGGTTTTGCCCTCTCCAGTGCATTTAAGAGTTCACCAGTTTTCTGTCCGCTTCATTCCCTCACATCCCTTTGCGAGTGTTTGTCACAAGACAGCGAGTTGTCTCCCAGGAGGGATCTGCTGACCCCAGAAGGGGTGGGATTTGTCTGGAGACGCCTTTGCGTTCAATGCTGCTTTTAATGACAGGTGCCTCGGACACGCTTGCAGACACGTAAAGTCTTGTTGCATTGGTCTCGTTTAGGAGCAGTGGAGTGACACCAGGCGCTGGCAGCTGTCGGTGGCAAAGGAATTGCCTGAGCTGGAAGAGTACCCCCAGGAGACCGGGCGAGGGTCCTCCAGGTTTGGAAACGGGAGGCAAGGTGCCGGTGGTGGCTTCAGGAGAAACAACTGGTTTAAGAATGGAAACTGAGGACGTGATTTTAACGGGTCGCTTGATTCACCTCTGGTACAGATCGAGGACTGCGCTGATTTTTGTATTAAAAAGTAAAAAAGCCTGTTTAGGCGTTCCTCCTCGTCTTTATTGCGTGATAAAGGAGCAGGTCTTTAAGGATGGCTAAAAATCATGTTTGCGGAAATGACTGTGGGTTTTGGAAGACTTTTTTTGCCCAGCAAACCAGCTGCTGCTCTTTTCCTGCCCTTCAACTAAATGCCAAAGGCATCTCGGGGCAAAAGTCTCCCTGGAGCCTCAGTGCTGTCAGAGTTTAATCCTCTTCCGAACATGGATGGTTACCGCACCTTGCCTCTTCAGAAGCCCCTGCATTAAAAACTCTGGTTCTAAAAAAAAAAAAGTCGTTTTGGGAAAAGAAAATAAATGTGAGATGGAGCTCTCAGCCTCCTATCTTGAGAGTGTCCCCGGGGGGGCTGCTGGGCCTCTGGTGACCTTCGGGGTGCTCCCGCTGGTCCGGCGCCGTCTGCTGCCTCTCGCCGCTTGCTGGCGTTTGCTCTCCGCCCCCACAGCGAGGCAGGAGCGGGCAGAGCGGGGGCCGCCGGCGCTCCCGCCCCGCGCCGGAGGAAGGCGGCTCCGCTGCGGTCGCCATGACGGCGGAAGGAGGGGGCGGGGCCGTCCCCGCGGCGCGGCTGCGATTGGCCGGCGGGGCGTCAGGCGCCGGCGCGCGTGAGGCGTGAGGCGCGTGAGACGGAGGGGGAAGATGGCGGCGGCCGGCAGCGGGTGGGTGGCGGTGTGCGAGAAGTTCCGCACCGCCCGCACGCTCTCGGCCGTGGAATCGCGCAAGGACCCGGAGACCGAGCCCTACCGCTCCAAGTACAGCGCCCGGGCGCTGCTGCAGGAGGTGAAGCAGCTGCTGAGCGCGGCCGAGGAGGGCGGCGAGGCGCGGCTGCTGGCCGTGCGGCGGGCCGTGCTGGAGTACGAGCTGGGCGTCAATCACACCGACACCGAGGAGCTGTCGGCCGGCGAGGAGCACCTGCAGCGCTGCACGCAGCTCCTCCAGCCACACCGCCTCTCGCCGGACTGCGTCTCCCTCTACATCCAGGCCCAGGTGGGCTGGCGCTGCCAAGGCCGGAGGGGCCGAGGGGTCCTGGGAGGCGAGGGCCGGGCTGTGTGGTCCCTGCAGTGGGCCGCAGCCACGTCCCTGGCGCTTCGGTCTTCTGATGCCTCTGCCTTGTTTAATAATAATAATAATCATCATCATCACCAGCAGCCCTGCTATTTATTTCTTGCTGGAAGAAATAATTCCCAGGTGGCAGCTGTGGGGAGATGCTGTTCTGTTTTAAACTCGCTGCTGATGCATCTGGGCGTGCAGAGCATCTTACGGTGTGTGCTCTGAATAGAAATTGGCTGTTGACAAAGCAGGGTGCTCTCCGGGATAGAGCGAGACAGAACTTGTCAGAACTGAGCAAGAATAAATTGGTAGAGCTCCTCAGGATGTCCAGAACTTGTTTGTGATTCCTTACCTGTCATTTGTTGTCGAAGTAAAGTTGGGAGGTGCTTTTATTTATGCAGTATCCTGAAAAGGTAAATTGTGCTCAAAAGTTGTCACTTGTTTGCTTTTCATCCTTGCCTATTATCTCTTAATCCATTATATTTTATTCCAGATGAGTAAATACAGTTTTGTAGGGCTAGAAGTAATAATATTCACCTCTATTCTGAAGAAAGTAGCACTGTTAACAAAATCAGTTCTTGCCACGTGAAGATTGGCCAATGCTCAGTGGCTCCATCATGACAGCTGGAGTATAGGTAGATAGCTGTCTCTACATTTGAAATTAAAGAGAGCAGTTATTTAGAGGTCTCTGTCAAAAATGGCTGCTCTAATTAGAAGAGGCTTGGTGGTACTTCCCTGGCAAACGTTGCAAAACTGTCAAGGAGTTGTGTGTTTGCGTGGAAAAGAACTAAGTAAACAGGGACTTGTCTTAGCTGTTAATTTAACCAGTGTATCTGGAATGGTGAGGTTACGTTTGCTGTTGTCCTTCAGTGTGATGGTTTGAGTACAATGCTGCAAATCTGTTACTCATTATAATACTGGAGATGGCTCAAGCAGCCAACGAAAATAAGATCACATCTTCCCAGGGTGTGTTCTTGGTGAGTTGTTGCTTTTGTGGCTGAAGGCCAGGGATTCCTCTGTGCTTTTGAACTGGTGCGTTGGAAAGCCCTACTCTCTTGTCTTTAGAATACAAAATTAACTTTATCCCAGCCAAACCCAGCACAGCTGGGCAAATGTTTGTATGGGTTTTCCTATTTTGAGGCCTTTAGGAAACAGCAGGATAAAGTTTCTGTGTTCTGCACGTGAAGTGCTGTGGCCCAACAGTAAAATAGTCAGTTGTTTGGCACTATCATCAGGCATCCAGTGGAGAGCATGGTGGTAAATGAACATGCCTTTGGCTTTCCATCCCGAGTGCTCTGAAAGGCTTGAGTTTTTGATTAAAACCATTTCTGATATAAAAGCTGTAATTGTCAACAGTGGCCGTGCTTATTTTCTAGGACGTATAGAGTGTGTTGTCACAGCACTGACTTGGATTTTGAAAGAAGGAGCGTTTCTTTTTTCCTGCTGGGTCTGCTTGTGATTTCTGGGTTTCTGCATAAGGATGTGTGTCACAGTTTCTGTCTAATTCAATATGGTCCCTTCCACTGCTTGGCTGGGGGCAAAGCATTTCTGTTCAGAAACATCATACTATGTAGTGTTTTCTTATAAAAATAATAAAATAAAAGGGATTGAAAGGGGCACAGGGCTGGCACGTAGCTGCACATTCTAACTCTTCTGAAGGATTTTACTTTAATTTTTTTTATTATTATTTTTTTGCCCTAGTGGATTTGGTAACAACACTGCCTAGGAATTAAATTAGCACATCAGACATAGATCGTTATTAATGCCTTCATCTTGCTAATAAAATTAGAGGCACTTTCTGTAAAAAGTGCATTCCCAGATGCAGTAACGGTACTTTGTACGTTGCTGTAATTTAAATTTAGAGGCAGTAATCTGTAGCTTTTGTATCTTAATGTATTTTTTTTAATCTCTTCATTGTTGGAAAGACACAAGCATTCATTCCTAGCATATATTTTTTTTCTGTTAGATTTTTCTACAGAGCCATGAGGACAAATCTCTAATTCCTTGTCTCTTTATTAAATTTGGATATGATATAAAAGGTGCATGAATTGGGTGCAGAATGTAGTGTGTGGAAAAAAACCTTAATTATTTGAACACTCCAGTCCTTATTTAGAATAAACAGTGGAAGTTACAGTTTGTGAGGTGACTTTTCTACATATTTGGCACTCTGTGGGAACCCTCCCTTTTGAGCAACTCGCAATAAAATGAATGGGTGCACTTTTTGCTCTCTGAAATCTGTTGCATTAGAAGGCATACCTATAAGGATAGAGGATAATAAATTGTTTGAAGAAAATGTGTAATGTAAATAGACCGTTACAGGAGAATAACAGGTTTGTTTTGCCTTTTATCACTAGAACAATCTAGGTATCCTGTGGTCTGAAAGAGATGAAATCAAAACTGCACAGACCTACCTGGAATCTGCAGAAGCCTTGTATAATCAATACATGAAAGAGGTACTGTGTTCATTAATATCGTGGCTGTTCTCACTTACCTGTGAGTTTTAGTAATCTTTGGGGGGGAAAAAAACCCAACAACATGAAGGAACTTGAGTTTCTGTGTTTTATATTGGCTGTTGTGAGACTTTGGGAAAGTGATATGATTTGTATTGGGAGCACAGGAAGAGGGAAACCAGAGGATCACTTCTTAATTTCAAAATGGACTTAGGAAAATAATATTGCTTAAAAATAATGGTCCTTCTTGAAAGCTCTTTTGAATTGATAATCCAAAGTTGAATCCAGGTAGAATTTGGCTTTTAATTAAGATTTTTCTTAATCTTTGTCTTGGAACTGCTGTAAAGTGTCAATCCATTGCTTTCAGTGGGAAAAGGAAACAAAATGGCAATATTTGCATGGTTTGCTCTTCCTGTGCACAGTATTGCCTAGAGACAAGTAGTTATGTTCCATATCCAAGGGGACAGTCTTATAAACAGCTAAACCTCTCCTGCATATTAAACAACCTTTTGAGTTGTGGATTCTGCTGTGTATTGACAAAGACTCCCTTGTGCTATTCTCAAGCTCTTTGCAAAGCTGTCCCTGGGCTGACTTGCCTCAGGGACAGTTAGTGAGTGAGCTGAACACATTTGTGGCCTTAAAGGAGCAGTATCTGTGTCTCAGGACAGCTATAAAGGTTGGAGAGAATTTCGCTTCATTAAATGACAGTTCAAGTTTTATGTGAACTTGGTTAGAGTGTTCTTGTGGACATTTTCAGTGGATTAGTCTTTCTTGGTTGGTTACCATACTCCTGCCTTTGTAGCCATGCTGGTCTGCACTGACAGGAGAGCTAGTGAATCCAGAAAAAAACCCCACTTGTGCTGGAAAGCTTGTCTGCTTATTTTCTGCTCTCTGGGTCAGTTGGTCTAAGTAGAGATACTGCATCTCTCCACAGACCCTCTCTCTAATTCCTGATAGAAGCCTGCTGTATGAGGAAGGGCCAAGAGAACTAGGTTTGTTCAGCCTTGAGAAAAGAAGGCTTAGGAGAGACCTTATCACCATGTTCCAATATTTAAAGGGTTGCTGCAAGGAATTTGGAGACTCCATTTTTACAAGGAGTCCCATCGAAAAGAGGAGGGGTGAGGGGTACAAATTAATCTCGGGGAGATTCTGATTAAACACAAGAGGAAAATTTGTTACAAGGACAATCAGCCATTGGAATAATCTCCCCAGGGAAGTGTTGGTGTCCCCAACATTGGACACAGTAAGATTCAGCTGGAGAAGGTCCTGGGCCATCTTGTCTAGACTGCCAAGAAAGGCTGCATCAGATCATCCTTGAAGTCCTTCCAACCTGGTATTCCAGGATTCTGTGATACTCAGTGCAGGCAGGTATGATATTGTTAGCTGCCACATTGCCTCTAGAAGAGTCTGGCACTTGCTCTGGTGATGATAAAATTGAACTGGTACTACCATATTTTGTGGTGGTTTAAACAACGCTGCCGAACGCTTCACATTTTTATGGGCATTTCTGCAACAGTTAATTTTTGTTAGCAGTGGTTAGTGAATATTCGTCCTGGGGCTTTGCTGCTTGACTTTGACTCCCTAGTACATATGTGACTGTCAATAAGCCTGCATCAGATTACTTGTCACATTTTTTCCTCCAACATTTTTTTTATATTTCAGGTCATTATATATGCTGAAAGACTTATTTGTTTTTCTTTTTTCTTTAAAGGAACTATAGCAAAAAACTTTTTTGTGGTAACCTTGTTGGATTTGTGTCACGT
This sequence comes from Actenoides lindsayi, assembly GCA_025331215.1. Classification (NCBI taxonomy): domain Eukaryota; kingdom Metazoa; phylum Chordata; class Aves; order Coraciiformes; family Alcedinidae; genus Actenoides; species Actenoides lindsayi. The sequence continues at coordinate 21,445 of WTSP01026700.1, read as the reverse complement.
TTCTCTGAAAATACTGAACTGGTTTTGGCATTATCTGCAAAGAATTAACAAAAAAAGCCAACCAACCCCAAAACCCTGGGGCACGCAGGAGCTTGTCTGACTGCTTTATGGTTTATAAAGAGGACTTGAGTTCCTTGCAGTGGTGTTTGATCTTCAGGATTTATACAGCCATGGCAACGTTTATCATTCACAAATGGTGAAAATGTGAATATGCTTTTCTTAATATTCCCCATTTTTAGGCTACTGGGAAGCCTTCCTTTCTGGGAATCTTTGGTAAACCTTTCATGATTGAGGTGTTTTCCTGAACTGGTGGATTTAGTTGTTTACTAACTGGGTCTTGTTAACCTACAGGTTGGATTTGGGTTGGTTTTCACCCCGTAAAGCAACTAGAGCGAAACCAAGGCAACTGCAAGAGTAAAATTATTTTGATAGAGACAAAAAATCCTTTTACTTTCTACTCCTGAATCTTCCTGAGTTTACATATATTTTACCCTCCCCAAATACTACCTATTATAACAACTTTTTGTTACTAGGAAAGCTGTTAAACGCACAACAGTGAAAATCTGAGGGTGCTACACTTCATGGGCAGGAGCTTGGACTAGTAAAGTCCACTTGGAGAGGAGAATTGCAGAGCTGTTCCTAGGGATAATGAAAGGCATAAGGCTTGACATCAGAGGATAAGTCTGTAAATACAGGAAGGAGGCAAAGGTCTTTCTTACTGTGTCATTTCAGTTGTTTTGTTTGCAGGAATAGCTCTTAAGTCTTGCCAGAATGTATCTTGTTAGAAGGTTTGGGAGCCTTTGTAAGGTTGTAAGCCTTTGTATCTAAAGAAATCAACATGGAGGCTTGTAAATTCACATCTTAAATGCTAATGAAGTATAAACAGAAACCCCTGAAGGTTAAAAGATCATATAAAAAAATCTACACCTCCCTGGCAGGTTAAACACACTTCTATTCATTTGTGGCTGTCTGTTTCAGGCCCATTTGTTCATCTTTGAAGATGAATCAGAAGTTTCCCTTGAAAGCAAACAAATCCACTCAGGATTTTTTTTTTTAATGAGAAGTACAAACATAAGAATATGTTTTCTTTCCTGTGAAGTGAATACATTCTTTACCCTTGCTCCTGTTCCTACCTGAGTCTACATTATGTTAAGAAAAATGTTTATCTGGACTGATATTTATTTGTTGCCTTTTTTTCTGAGCTGAAAAATAAATGGGGTTAGGAAAGTTGCATACTAAACTGGGCTCTGTCACTAGCAGATGTGCTGAACGTCCTTCAGGATGCACTGTCTCAGGGGAAAAAAACCCACCTCTAGAAAGACCCCTTCATTTGAACTGTTAAGTTATTCACAATTACAAAGGAAATGAGATCTGCACAGAGCAATAAAACTTTGCCAGGAGCAACGTTGATCTGTTGAGCCTGCCAGTTACACTGACTCTTAACTTTATTGACGGTTGTTTTCAGGCAAGGGGGAACAGAGGGACACTGAAAAATGTATAGTTGTCTGTATAAAGAATCTGACAGAACTCATGGTTTAAAAACCCATAAAGCACTTCTAACTGAAATAGTTCATTAATAACTTGAATATGGCTCACGCCTGTTATCTCATTTGTGTATCTGAGTCTTCCCAGCTTGTGAATCAAGGTTGTCGCTTCGCAGGGGTGAGTCTTCACAGCAGGTCTGCTGAGCACTCTCTGCACGTGATGTTCTTTGCAGTACTTCCTGCAGGATGTTACTGATTGGTGTAGCTGGGCAAAGAAATATTTCACACTTCAAGTCACGTTGAGTATTCACTTGGTGGTTGAAGAACCGTTATGATGTTGTATAAAATGAAGACATCCAGTTGTAGTCCTGTAGAATCCAGGTTGAGTATTTCTGGTGCAGACAGCATGCATTACGTTCAAGTATGTAAGCAGAACCGAGCTGCAAACCTGGTAATTCCACGTGGAATTGTGACTTTCTGCCTCTAAATCTCCTGAGTTTTGTGGAATTGCTCCAGAGTTGTGACGCTGAGAGACGTAGGTGTGTTCTGTGAAGTTTTGTTGAATTGGGGATTGAAAAATGGTAAATCATCTGCAGCCAGAAGAGGGAGCACTATGTTACAAAGAGAAATGTAGCTTATTGGATATATCATGTACCCTTGCAGGATGGAAATCCTCCGCTGGATCCCAGTGAACACTTCATGGCAGAAGAAGAAAAGCTCACAGACCAAGAAAGATCCAAAAGGTGGGTGTGTAGCAGTGTACCTTAGATTATTATTCCCTTTTTTAAAATTTAAAAAGACAAACAAAAAAAGCACTCTATTTATTTATTTATGACCAGGTATTTTGAGATAAAACAAAAGAAGAAATCTAAAGGGACTGTTGCTTTTTTTCCAGATTTGAAAAAGCCTATACACATACTCTGTATTATCTGGCACAAGTCTACCAGCATCTGGAGATGATAGAGAAGGCTGCTCAGTATTGCCATACGACTCTTAAACGTCAGCTCGAGTACTGTGGCTACTACCCAGTGGAATGGGCACTCAATGCTGCTACTTTGTCACAGTACTATCTCTCTAAGGTAAATATGCTTCATGTTTTTCTGATGTGATTACATCGTAAGTGTAACTATAAAGTAAAACAATCATTTAAACACCTTCATGAGACAGAGCTCTATGTCAAATGAAAAATGTGCTCCTGTAAAACCATGATTTGTCTTCTGATAGGAAACATCTGTTAGTTTTTTGTGAAGAGGAGATAGCAGCTTTCCTGGGGTCTTGTGATGGCAATGGGGGAAGTGAGCGAGGGTGTGGACAGAAGAAAAGTTCTGTAGGTAATGAAGTATTGGCAGTGGTGTGATACCATGTTTGTAAATAGAGCTTGAAGGTTATAATCACTTGATTTTAAATTGTTCCATATATTGCTCTCTTACAATAAAGAGTGTAAAACCAAAAACATCTGAGGGCTAAGGTATTGCACGTTGTGTTTCCTGTAAATTATTGTCCTTTCTACCTTAGCACGTGCTTAAGACTTGAGCCTATATGAATATTAAAGGGATTATGTGAGATGGTAGCTGTTGGCTTCTGCAGGTCTGTGTTGACAATTAAACAATGCACTGCCAAATATGAGTAATGGAATCGAAATGTGACTCACTGTTGTATGTCCCACTCATTCTGACTAACACCCCATGATACAATCTTACCACAACATATCACTTCCTCTGCTGCAAGGAAGCAATAGTAGCTTGGATCAGAGCAGTGAAAGCGTTCACAATGTATCTATCTAGTATTAAAAGCAAGACTTGCTGTTGTGGCTGTGGTAGAGAGAGGATGGTTGGTTAGAAAATACTGTATTCAGTGGTAGATGTGGAAAAATGGTTTCTCTTCTTCCAGCATCCAGGGGAATATGCTCCAGAGCCTTTCAGTTCTATCACTTCCCTTGTTCATGTGCCTTTACTGTTGGAAGTGAGGGGTTTAGCCAAGCTGAGAGCGGTGCTCGGGCTGCTTATTCCAGTGATAAATGCTCCCATTTCTGTCTCTCTCAGCAATGCTTTATGGAGTCCCGACACTGTTTAGCAGCGGCCAGTGTCATCTTTAGCCAAGCTGGGCAGGTGCCATCTGCTGAGGACAGTAAGTGCATTAAAAATTTTCAATAGAGTGCTGTGAATTAAGCATCATCGATACTTAATGTTAGAAGTGGAGTCTCACAATACAAAACTCATCCCAGTGATAATTTTCTGAGGTCTTTTTAATTAACAATAAAGGGGAATGTTTCTAAAGGGCTGATGTTACTACAGCTTAAGGCTGGCTGTGAGGAAACACTCAAGTGCTTGTTGCTGGTGTTTCAGAAACAGTGTACCAGAATAAAACTGAAACTTAGTATTAATTTCAATAGCAGCAGTGTCTCTGTTCGTCCATTTGTCCTTCTGCATGTGCTTACCTTTGCTTCTTAGTGATCAGATGGCAATTATTCAATGAACCAAATCAGATGCTTCCTGGGAATAGCTTTAAAAGAGAGAGGGGAACTGCAGCTCTTAGAAACCTCAAATCCCAAAGGTACTTGTATTGTCTTCTGTTGCTGGAAACTGCAGCCTCGTTGACAGCTATTTTTGGATTTGTAGCTGCTCTCCTTGTTTTAGGTAGTAATGCAAAGGACCAACTCTGCAGGTGAGCATGAAGATAAATAAAAGAGAACTGACCACAGTTTTAAGGATCTGTGATTGTGATAGTGTCAGTAGTCAACGGAAGTCCTCTGTTTTAGTCTTAGTCTAATGTGCTCTTTAGTCCACCCATGTTGTTACTTCAGGTTAAAATAAAAAGTGAATAGACACAACTGAGTTTTAGTTAATTGAACTTCAGTGACAGTACATTAATTGCTTTTAGTATTACTGTCAGCTCAGAAATACAGAACTCTATGTAGTTGCCTTTCTTACTGTTTAAGTACTTTGAGGATGATGCCCAAAAGTTTCTTAGTTTCAGGGAAACAGGGCTGTCAAGGGTCAGGTTATGCTAATCTGTTAGGCTGTTTGAAAACAGTATGTTATGAGAGATTAAGTGGGTCAGAGTTAGTATTGATGGGCTTCCTTAACTACCTGACTGCACAGTTGTCAGAGTTCATTAATACCATACTTAAGCCAAAAAATGAAATGAAATGTTCAGTAGGTGTGTAGAAACATACAGTCAGTGATGGTCTCCAATTCAGGTGTGAGTGGGAGGTAATTTATGATTGTACTTTATGGATTTCTTGTGTGATGTTTTTTTTTTTGGTCATGTCAACTAACTTCTATCCTGGCTTCCTCCTACACCAAACCAGAGTAGTGATACTTGGTTTTGTTTCAGTAAACGTTTATCCTATTTCCCTTACCTTTGCACTTGCAGAGAGATGGACTATGCACTTGAAGATCATCATGCAGGGAGTTGTCACTCACAGAAGGATTAATCCGCAGCACCGGCCACTTTCAAGGATATTCATTTGATCACGTTAGTCAGAATATAAACAAGCACAGATATTTAGTAAAGGTGCCTTTTCTGAGATTAGCAACAATTCCTGTTTCCTTAATAAGAACAACTCGATTAGGTCTAATGTGGAAGATAATGAGCACAGTGAATCTGAGTCTGAATGTGGCTTTTTGTTTGGTGAACAGGAATGACAGTGTCCCCTTGTTATTTGGGTTACTTGCTGCCTAGAGACTGGGAAATGAGTCCTCTTTGAAATCTCTTCGTTTTCTGAAAACCTTATCTTTAGACATCAGCTGTGCTCTACTTATGATAGTGGGGAGGCTGTAGGGAGAAGAATACAGAAGTGGTAATGCTAATAAGTCTTATGTTAGTATGAGGTGGATGAACTAAAGGCAGTTTCCCATTGTTATTAGCAGGTCTGGGACCCATTGCAATACAAATGGCCTAGTCATCCTCAGGAACAATTATTGGGCAGGCAGCTGAATCTCCACAAACAAATTATGCTAATTTCTTTCTCTTGTTACAAACAGACATGAAAACTTTTTTTTTCAGTAATACACCTTCAAGATAAAGGTCTTTTCAAACATACATTATGATCTCTTTTTTCTTTCTTCTGTTTTTTTTAAGAATTCCTGCGTAACGAATCCATGTTTATCTCTGTGGGTTTCTACCAGAATGACAGTTTACAGAATTATTATATAACCTAACATAGACAACGTGTTTCTGCCTAACAATGAGGAAAAATTAATTAAATACAAGTCATACGTTCTTTGCATGTAACACTTGAGGTTCTTGCTGGAGTGCTCAAGTTCTCTTAAAAGGTTTTTTAAGTGTTGCATCCATTCGATAGATGAAACGGAGCAAGACCAACAGGACCTTCGACAGAGAAAAGCTGAAATTGCAAGATGCTGGATTAAATATTGCCTAAATCTCCTGCAAAGTGCTCGGAAGTTACTTGAGGTAACAGAAAAATCTGTTCTTTAGCTGTCATTGTTTAAAACCAAAGTCTGTTTGTAACAGCAATCAGTTCATAGTTGGTAGCAAGTGATAAACAATTGCCCAATGAATAATACAATAAATGCTTGGAATGTAGCAGTGGTTCATTGGCCTTAATGCAGCACTTTGAAATAAGCACAGATAGGAGATCAACTCTGTAGTGTGATCAGTGCAGAAGCTGGACAGAAGCTTCACACATTTCCCTTGCCTGCTGCATTTTCTTGCAGCTTTATTTGGCAGATTACTTCCTATTTAACTGCTTGTAAGAACATCTTAATAAGCAGCAGTTCCGTGTGCTGGTGTTCTCATTCATTTAAGAATTTGATTCAGTCAAGTGTTCATTGGAATGTTTAAAACTCAGCATTTGCTGTAATGCTTTGCAGGAGCAGGGCCTTCATGCTTTACATTTATTGTTTTGGCTATATTGTCACATAGGGTGGGGAGTCTGAATTACCTTAGTCTTACGTTTTTACAAAATCAAGACTAATTTTTATGATTTTTTGTGAGTATAAGGTCTAATGTGCCAACGTATCTTCTCTTCTGTCTTGTTGCTAACTAGTTTGTGTTTCAAAGGTAGCTCATAAATAAAATGCTTCGGCGTAAGTCTCTCTTCGTAAGCCGTGTGCATTCTGATTTAGTATGCTTTGTCATTTCAGGATAACATAGGGGAGCTGGATCCAGACAGGCAATCGGAACTTAAAGCCCAAAGGAAAAAAGAAGAGGATGAAAAAGAGAAGGGCAGGAAAAAAGTTGTCCTTTTTGGAACGAGTGATATATGTGACTCTGTCTTAGCCATGGAAGAGAAAGTGAGCAGCGTATATCCTTTAGATTTCCAAGAAGCCAGAGAAATCTTCCTAGTTGGTCAGAACTATGTTCAGGAAGCAAAAGAGTTCTTTCAGGTTGATGGTTATGTTACCGACCATATTGAAATTGTTCAGGATCACAGTGCTTTGTTTAAGGTACTTGCTTTCTTTGAAGAAGACTACGAGAGGCGCTGCAAGATGCACAAGCGTAGGATAGACATGCTGGAGCCTATCTGTGCAGACCTGAATCCTCAGTACTACCTGCTGATTAGTAGGCAGCTTCAGTTTGAACTAGCTGACACCTATTATGAGATGATGGATTTAAAGGTAGCTATTGGTAACAGGTTAGAGGAGCTAGACTCCCACACAATTAAAAAAATTAATTCTCTGGCTCAGTTAGCAATCAAATATTACGAACTCTTCTTAGATTCTTTGAGGAACCCTGATAAGGTGTTTCCAGAACAGCTCGAGGAAGATGTTCTTCGCCCCGCAATGGTGGCTAAATTTCATATTGCACGACTGTATGGTAAGCTTATTACTTCAGATAGCAAAAAGCAACTGGAAAATATGCAGACATCATTGGAATATTACACATTTCTGGTAGACTATTGTGAGAAGTACCCGGATGCTGTCCGTGCCATTGAAACTGAACTAGAACTCAGCAGGGAGATGGTAGGCCTTCTTCCAACGAGAATGGAGAGGCTAAGAGCAAAACTCTGTCCATTTATATAAATACTTGCCTCGAAGGAAATGTGCACTATTAAAATGGTATCTGTCAAAAGCAGTGCTGCTTGTTGGACGGCTGCCGTACCGATTGGTAGGACTGAGGTGTCTGCAGTTCAGCAGCCCACTGAGAGCCTGCAGTACTAGAACGTGAAAAACTCAGCTCTCCCGTCCAGTAGCTCACCCACACTAATGGTATAAACTCTAAATGTAAAGTGAACGTCCAGCTAATGCTTTGTGTTGTTTGCCCTGTGTGTAAATATAAACCTTTTCTCCCTTACGGTTTTTCCCTTGGCATATGTTTCAGGTTCTAAATGCAGTGCTGTATGAATACTGTTTCTTTTAAGATAATTTGTTTCTCTAGGAAAACTTTTCTAAGAAACCTCAGGTGTGTTCTTCCATATAGAATTCATTTTATCTCTTGTAACCTTTGTCCCCAGAAAACTTTATCCATGTGAAGGGAACTTTATGTTATTTTCAATATTCATTTTGCATATTGCTCAGTGGTTTTTTTTTTTTCCCCTGTTCATCAAAACCTAGTTGATAGAGGCTCAATAAATGGACTAGCTTGGCTAAATGTTTTTTTCAGAGTCCTTAGAATTGTTTCCTTGTAGTCTATATTGTATCTCACTAAGACACAACTTTGGCCACAGAAGTAATTGTGCAAGTGTTTTCCTAGTGAGTATCTTCAGTAAAAACACACGAGCAATTGAAGTGCCAGAACATGGTAGAGAATTCTGTGCTCCAAACAGTTGCTGCATACAGCTTAAAGGCCTGGGATGCCACAGTGGCTTCTTACCTTGTGTTGCTCGGGGAGCCCAGGAGCTGAAAGGGGCCTCCCTGAAGTTGCTGTAGATCCCGGCACTGAGGAGGTGCTGTTCAAAATCTGCCTGTGTGCCATCGATTGCTGACTTCTCTGTTAAAGCTGTCCTGATTGTCATTCAGGACCTGCTGAGCTGGCAGTGTTCCTGGTATTACACAGCCCATTACCTTTGCCTTGTTCTAATTTAGCTACCTATTTACTCTTCATGGAAGACCAGGCTGCATTTCTGACACACAACATACACAGAGGTTGTTTTTGTATTTCTGGTGTCCGTAGAAACATTATGAACTGGGGCCTGGTTTTAGATAAAACGTAGCACAGTGTCCAGCTGTGTTTTAAGAGATGACAGTCAGATATGCTGGGGAAGATGGAGAAGGTGAAGGGACAGGCTGACGGGGTGTGCAGTAGCGTGCCACGCTGGGCACCAGCAGTCTTAGCACCGTCAGGTCACGGGAACACCTTTACAGCCATAGAGGGCATTGAAGGAGAACAGTCAAAACAACTGGATTCTTGGAAACGCAAGAAAATGAGAGAGGGGGTGTGTGTGTGTGTGTGTGTTGGGATGGGATGACGTTACCTTCAAGGGTGTGAGCGGGGAAGCACGTGCAAGCAAGAAAGCGTGTACATCTTAAATGTGTGGTAAAAAACCTCTGTCTTGCAGAACTCTCAGCAGAAGTCTTCTAACCACTGACAAACAGGCCAACAGATGTGCCCTGGAAACGAGCAAAAGTCAGAATGAGACCAGCTACCTGCATGCACATAGAGTAAGGGAAAGAGCGTGTGCATGTGCGTGTTGTTCCTGTTTTACTACGGAATTGTCTAGTCAGCCTTTAGGAGTTTCTTTTCTGCTGTCGGCCAAGTCAGTTTTTCCGATGGCCGGAGGCAGGGCAGCCCTTTGTTTCACAGTAAAAGAGTTCTCAGGGGGCTGTACTGTGGGTTATTTTTGTTTACAATTTCAATTAAAGCTAGTGTGCACTTTTACCACAAACTCATCATTTGAAAGATAATTTTTTTTTCTACTAACTTAGCTTCATATTCACGTAGAAGGCGGTGATACATTTTTGTGTTTGGTTGTTATTTTTTTCTATCTATACTTCAGTATTCCACCCTTGAGGGCCTTTGAGCAAATTTCTTAGAGCAAGGATTGGCCGAGCAAACTTAGTTTACTTGTAATCTGAGGAAGGATAGGTTATGGGCTACCCCAGCATACAATTTTGTGGGATTTTTTGTTTGTGGTTTTTTTTTTTTCCTGTGCTAGCCTTCAAAGTCTGGTCTGAAGTGAGTGTTCAAAGTTACCTGCATGGTAGGCAGAGCTGGGTGCAGTGCAGGGCTGTGTGTGCCTTTTAACCAGCACTCGTGTGCAGAGCGTCGCCCTGAATTCACTGACCATCTAGTGAGAGATCAGCAGACAGGTAGGAGAGGGTCTGTAGTTAAGTAGTCCCAGAAATAAGAGGGATTGGAGCTTTTTCAACACAGCTGTGTGGTTGGTGCTGTGGTTTGGAGACCTCTCACCTCTGGGAATACCCCAGAACGCTTCAGCTTTGCAGCTCCTCTTAAAAACTGTGCAGTGCAATGTAAATACACTTCATATAAATACATCTGGTGTCACAGAAACCAGCGATGCCAGTGCTTCCTCTCCTATGGTAAATGTTCAAGACTACGACCAGTTAATTATATTTTTATTGCTGAAGACTTTATTTTGCCAGATGTTCAGCACGACGCGTTACGTTGTGGTTCTTTTAAGGCACGTCTTTTTGATGAAAGCTTGAATAATTCCTGTGTGTTCATTTGGAGAGAAGTAAGATTGTGTATTTAGTTTAAAAAAAAAAAAAAAAAGAAAGGAGTTGGGGAGCTTGTTGGATTAGGCAGCAAAGCTCCCTTCAGGAATGTTGAGTTTTAACTGTAAAGTATGTGTGAGGTCAGGCGTTTATTTCAAAGATTAATTAAAGATTAGGTTCCTGTGAACTCCATTTAACCTGCATTTCTATTCCTTTTTGTATGGGGAAAAAAAATACTTGACAACTGAAACCTCCTTTCTGTTGTTCTGCTAGTTTTTTCTTCTTAGCCAGAATAAAGGAAGAAGGTTGAAGAGAGCAAACATTTATGTTGAGCTGGCATTGAGTGTGAGATCTGAACTCAGAGACTTCAGCGTACTCCTTAAAATAGCACGTGATACTGAAAGAGGTAATTTGGCTTGATTAAAAATACAGTTTTGTTTTAATTGAAGTGCTTTTAATTCTCATGCCAGCGAAAAACATGGTATGTGTTATGAAATGGGTCTATCGGGAGGGTTGTGCTGTGCTTAAATATTTCAGGAGGGAATGAAACCGGTGCCTTGTTCTCGGTTTCTCCCTGCAAGCCCATCAAAAGAGGCTTGCTTTTTTTTTCCCCCTTTGAGGGGACCGGACTGGAGGAGAGCAGCAGGAGGTGACAGCCACGTCCTTTGCTGTTTGACCCCCCTAAGCCAGCTGAAATACTGGTGGGAGCGGGCAGAAGCGAGCCCTCATTTCCCCTTTGCAGCAGGAAAGCAGCTCCCTGGTGTTGCAAGGGGAAGAGCCAGTGGCGGTTGCTGCCTCGCTGTGGCAAAAGCAAAAGGTCCTCGGGCTGGTTGACTCTGTTCTCCTGCCTGAAAGCTCCTCTGTTGGGACTTCTGGTCCTGCCCCGGCACAGGCGTGTGTGGTCCTGGTGAGGCAGAGAGTTTCCTTCTCTATCTGCAGAACAGAGATGTGTCAGTGCATCAGTGGTGTGCACCACGTCCGGAAATATGGCAGGAGCCTGATTAAGCTCCACATCAGACAACGAGAAGATGATCTCGTTAATGCATGGCTTTGTGCATCTCAGTTCTCTCTGGTCTTTTCCTTTTGCTCAGCGCTGAGGGAGCAAGGATGAGCTTTCATTGTGTGCTTCTTCTAAAAGACTGAGATAATTGGTGTTAGCTAAATATTTTCTGTGGAATTCTTCATTACAAGGTGCCCAGAAATAGTCCCGTGAAGGGGGACTTAGCTAGACTGGCAGCTCAAGCAGCCCACCCCTCTCTAGTCTTGTACTTAGAGAACTGAAGACTGCTATGTTAAAATCAAACGCGTAAAGTTGTGGTGAGAAGCGTTTGTCAACTTTCTTTCCTCTTCAATTGCAACATCTTTGGTTACTTCAGAACTCGACTGAGTTCTAAATGACTAATGCAGATATGAAATTTGAAAACTGCTGTTACGTGCTTCCCAGGAACTCTGCCCAAAGTGCCTGCTAGCACTTTTTTAACTTTGCACTTAGGACTGGTGGGTTTTAGCTCTTCCTCGTCATGAGTAGGTGTACAGTCAGTTTCCTGACGAGGACTACATTCCTGGCTGCCCTTTTTCCAAAACCATTGTACAACTGTCTTTACAGCTGAAGATCTGGATGATGTGCCAGAGGGGCTGTTTGGCAGGGGGAACCCTAAACAGAGTGGTTTGTGAACACGATGCTTGCCTTCAGAGTGCAAAACGTCCATCCTATCGAGTGTTTCTTTAGAGTGACTGGTAACACTGTGGTCCGTTAACATCAAATACTTTAATTAAGGTGTTCTTAGCAATGTTATAAATGTTTAGTGCTTGAGATTTTGGCATTTGGTGCACACAAAATACTTCGTCTTTTTACATGCTCATTGTCTTCGTCAAAGAGACTTACTAGTTGTCATCAGACAAGGATGCAAGGACTTTACTTTTTAATGAGATTTTCTGCTGAAAGAAAGAGGAATTGGATGAGTGATTGAGTGGAAGACCTTGATGGGCATGTGATGGAGTGAGCTGGTGTTAGTCACTGAATGCTGTAAGAGGAGTACGAGCACTTGCGTCAGGGAGCTACTCTGAAATCCACGTTTGAAATGAAGGGGGGGGTGGGGGAGTGGAATTAACAACATGATTTCCTTTAAGTGTCTTGAAGAGGAGCAGGAGCAAGTGGTTCCCAAGTGGAGGTGGGGTCTCAAATTGCTGGCTGTGGAATTCCTCCTCCTCTCCTGGAAGCCATCTCTGGAGAGCCAGTGGGTTCAGCAAACACCAAAGAAGTTTCACAGCAGCGCCCGAAAGGATGCAGTCAGGTGGCCCCAGAGTCTCCTTCCCCCAGAAAGGCAGGACTTTTGAAAAAGTAACAAAACAGAGAGGTAGTGACACCCTAGAAGTGATGTCTGGTAGAGACAAGGAGACAGAAAGGGTGCTGCTGGAGCCAATTGCCAGTACCTGGTCTGCAAGCAAGGAGGGGAACAATGTAACACCTTGCCAGCCAAGTTTACTCTAAGCATGAAATATTTACTGATGATTAGTACACAGACACCTAGGCTAATATGTGCCACACACTTCCATCCATCCTTCCTTTCCACATCTGAAACTTTTGGCAAATAACTCTCAAATCCTTTTTAACATCTCCGTGTCCCTTCCATTAATGTTTTCTTATGGCACTGAGCTCCTGTTGTTACATAGAGTTCATGGAATCACATACTGCACTCTTTACCATAAAGGCAGAAGGTATTGCAAGTGCAAGGGTCTTGTGAGTCTCACCTCCCTTGTTGGCCTGCCCTGGCCTTTCTGCTTCACTCTCAGCTGCAAAGGTTACATAAAATGAATCTTGCCCCCAGGCTCCAGCTTTCCCTGCAGGCTGAATCCTTTCTCAGTCCTCTTCTGCACTACAAGAGACGAAAGAATAAAGCTATTATAGACCCGTTGGAGTTGGAAAAGGCAACAATTGCCTTTCTTCCTAATGAATGCAAATTGTGTTCTCTAAAGGGACATCTTTAAATCCCCTGTACTGTCAGGGGCACAGCAGCTCCATCACCAGCATCGGCTGTTTCTGAACCTGAGGGACAGCAGTTTTGGAGTGTGCTGCTTCATGCTGCAGCATCAGTCATCCTGAGAGCACAGAGCAGGTCCTTCAAAAAGGGCTTGGTGGGCTGGGGAGAGGCTCCTATGGTAGGCATGGTTTTCATGCCTCATTTTTCTCTTGTGCCTGTCATGTGTCAAAGCAAAAGGATATTTCTACTCAAACACATTTAAAACCAGCTAAAAAATGACCAGCTCCTTTGGTCAATAGGAAATACAAAAAACCTGTTGTCTTTGACTCTAAACATAATTTCACCTCTTTCTCAGTGAAGGTCACAAAACTACAACTATAGGTAAAGGGTTGTTCAACTGGGGCCCAAACACCTGCTCTGGGGAATGGGAGAAGTGGATCTGGTTCATAAGGAGACCTTCACAGCAGCATCCATGCTTCCCTTTCCTTTTCATCTTACCAAATTGACTGATGCCCTTTCTACCTGCACAGGGTGTGAAGTTTTATGGGGCACTTGTGATGCTTGTGCTCCCCTGGGCAGGGAGTGGAGGCAAGGTAAGCTGCTTGGGGTGGATCCGTGGGGGAAGAGCTCAGGGTTGATATAAAGCATTTAAAAGCTGCTGAGGAGCTCACTGGTGTGAGGTTGTCCTGCACTGAAGAAACCATCTCATGGAAAAATAGCTGTCTAATACCCAGGTGACTGAGCTCAAACTGGCTGTGTATGTGGCAATGCCCACTGGTTTACAACAAAAAGACACTCCTGGAGAAGCAGTAGGCTGTTCTCTAAAGCATTGCACCTCCCAGCATGAAGGAAAGCTGTTTTTTTTCCCCCCCTGAAGGACAGGCTTGTTGCTCGGTTAATGTTTTTGGCAGAGAGGAGATCACTGATGAGCAAAGGCAGCTTCCTGTCAGTCAGCAGCTGAGTTTGATCTTGATGCATCTGTGGCCTTCCAGCAACGATCTGTCCCCGTGCACTTGTTGACCTTCATCATGGGGGAAAACAGAGTTGCTTTTCTGTGTGATCTAGATGGTAGTGAATGTCCGATTTCTACGTGATGCATACGAACATCAACCATTTCTTGCAGTGAACCTTATCTTCATGGGCCAGGTCCTGATACCGCCCTTGGAGGGAAGAGGTGATGGCACGAGAGGCTGAGGGATGCCACAGACTGCCCTGCTGTGTGTGCCGTGGTGCTCTGGGTGTGTGGGTGAACACGGGGGCCAGGCACTGAGCTCATATGCAACCCAAGTTAAGAACTGTGCTGTTTAACAGGGCAGCTCTTGGGTACTCTCCAAGATGGATCAATATTCTCAGGGCCTGTTGGCTGTCCGGGTCTGATGGATCCCATCCACCTCAGCAGTGAGTGTCAGGAATGAAACCTCTTCTGCCTTCTCAAAGCACAAGATGAGCAAAAAAAAATTCTCCTCATGTTCAACCCAGCTGCCAGACGCTCTTCTCAGTCTGACATCTATTTTTATTTCTGTTGACATTCTGTCCTTGCCCCCTTTTCCAGCTCCACCCATAACAGATGTAGCCTTTTCTGTAGGGATTGCTCCCCGGAGTGGTAACCTGTGCAATACAACCAACTTCCACTTTCCCAATGGAGCAAATAAAGAGCTGAGCATCGCAGGCAGGGCCCAGAGCTTTGGGACCCCTGGCTTCTCCAGCCAGCTGTGCTGCCCCACTGGATAAGAGGGTTTGAGGGGTGCAGGGGTCATCCTCGATCCCCACCGAAGCCAGGACTGAACTCCTGCTGGTGGGGGCATGGGAAAACCTGATGCCTGAGAACAGTGACCCCAGGGCTGTTAGGGTTTATCTGATTTCCAAGCCGTTACAAATAGGAAACTTCCTTATCAGGACCCCCTGTCTGGACAGATACTGCCTTGCCTGTGTGCCTCCCTGATAAGCACTGGGAACGTGGGTGCTCGTGCATCCATGGGAGCCCATCAGCCTGGCTGACTGCTTGTTGGAAACACAGGCTGCAAAGTAAACCTGTGCTGCTTGGTGAGGAAAAGCAGCGCTGAGCAGCCATACCTGGCTACGTCAGACTGCTCCTCTCAACTGAGCTGCTCTGGCAGCGTTTCTCTGGGCTACAGCAGGGGTTGGTGTCCACCAAAGAACTCGCTGAAACCCCCCCTATGATGCCCCTCTGGGTGACTGAAATGGGCTTGCTTGGAATTTTTTTTTTGCTCTACTTCCCCTGCCCTCAGCAGCAGGATGGGTGTCCCCATAGCAGGCACTCCTGCGCTGTAGTCCCCATTTAGGGATGTTAGGAGATTACTTGGTACTCCCGAAGCCAGCTGGGAGATAAAACAGCCCTGAGAGTTACGACTGAGGAGCAGCTCATCATTTTGGATTTTGAAGCCACTCATAGAATTTTCAGGCCTATAGTGAAGAGTCACTTGCTAGGAGAAGTGTAGATTACACGGTAGGAAAAATTTATTCCCTGAAAGGGTTGTCAAGGCCTGGCCCAGGCTGCCCAGGGCAGTGGTGGAGTCCCCATGCCCGGAAAGTTTTTAAAGCCGTGTAGATGTGGTGCTGAGGGACATGGTTTAGTGGTGACCTGGTAGTGCTGGTTTGACAGCTGGACTCGGTGATCTTCAATGTCTCTTCCAACTAGAATGATTCTATGATCCTCTGAGTGCTGTGTGTCTGGTTGGGGGGGACTAGTGCACAGTGCTGAGGCAGCCCCCTCCCTCTGCCTGCCCCCAGTTCCCCAAATTAATGCCTTAGAAAAATGCAAAGCTCTTAATCTGCTTTGCATGTGATTTGAAAGTAATGGCAGTGCTTCAGTGTGGTAGTTGTAAGAAACGCTGCAGGAGCACACTGCTTTCTCAAATACCTGCTCCTTGTCTGTTTTCTTCCTTTTATAAGCTTATTCTTTTGGGGCATTTATTCTTACAGTCTATAAATACAGGATAAAAGGGGAGTATTATCCTGTGAGCCTTCCTTGCAGTTTACAGGAGGTAGATTTGAGGTAGCAGATCTAGGTACAGTGACTGTCCCCTTCTCTCTGGATTTAAAATATTTGCCTTAAGAAAACCCTCCCTTTCTCTTAAACTCTGGTACATGCAATGGCACATTTCCAGGTTAGTGTCCCAATACAGTATAGCTCCTGTGCTGTTCTCTGTTTAAAAAAATTGTGTTAACTTTCAGCCATTTGTGGCCTCTAGCTCAAGAGGAGATTTTTTTTTTATTTGCACTGATTGTTTGTATTTTATGTCCCGAGTGGTTTACAGAGAGGTAAATAACTGCAGTGTTCCTTGGGCATCCCATGACACTTCACAAGGGGCCTACTTCACTCTTACGACTCGCACATCCCAGATTGCTTCAGATCCTTGCTGCCAGCGTGACTTCCACGTTCCCCGGGAGGTGGAAAGCCCTTTGCTTGCCAAGCACACCAGGACGGGGGGAGATGGGCACAGGCTGATGCTCCCCACAGGCCCCCATCGCGCAGGGGTACGCGAGACGGCGAAGCAGAAAATTCGCTTCGCTCTTCCCATGGTTACCATTTGTAAAGCGATCTCGTTTCCTGAGGTGTGCTGCTGACACAGAAGAAAATGACACAACCATGTGGCAAAACTGTCAGCACTGCAAGTTCCCCCATCAGCTGATGGTAGGAGACAGATAACTCGGCTCTGTGAGATCCTCCTCCAGATACGGGGCTTTTGCAGCTCGCCCTTCCTTACCCCCGCGGCTCCCCCCGCTCCTGAGCATCCCTGGCCCCCCAGGACCGTGCCTGCTGGTGGGGAAGCATTCCAGCTGCATTCTGCCAGAGTGGAACCAGCCCCAGGCTGGTGGGAAGGGCAGATGGGGGGATGTGCTTTCCCACGGGGGGGGGGGGTTGTTGGTGCATGCTGGAGGGCTGTGGAAGGGGTCAGCGCGTGCCCGTGACCAGTGGAAAACGAGAGGTGTTGTTGCAGGAAGTTTCCGTAGCCTTCAGTAGGTGGAGGCTGATCGCTGCCCTGCACGTGTTTCACACAGGTTCCTATTGATGCTGAGCACTGCTTTAAAAAAAAAAAAAAAAAGGAAATCAAGAAAAAAGAAGGTTGATGCTAAAAATACCTAGTAGAAATGAGGCAGGTAGGACTAACCGCTGCGTGTGCGTCCTTCCACACCTGTTTGGTTTGAGTCTCTTGTTTTTCCTGAGCCAGAGAAACCCCCCCTGTGCAGAGCTTAAAAATAAATCCATTGCTACTGAATGTGCAGCTCAATCTTTCAGTCTGGGAGAACATTCCAGCCTGGAGAGGGGAACTGTTAGAGGGGTCTTGGGTGGGTTTTGGTGGAGCACCGTACCCTGGGGAAAGTCACCACGCAGCTCAGGTCCCCACCGGGGCCCGCTGTGGACTTTCCATCACATAAAAATAGACTGACCACAGACAACTTACACTATCAGCCACAGCATTGTCGAAGGGGCAGGCAGCACGTTAGGCCCACAGGTTTGTGCCCCCAGTTAATACAGCTGCTTATGGTATGAGTAAGAAAAACCTCACTATTTAGACAACCTTGTTGTTTGTCATTTATTTTTAAGCGAACTCAAGCCCGATTTAATCACGACTAAAAGGCAAGCAAAAGGTACAAGCTGGCTGAAAGGCAGCTTCTGTGTGTCCGTCTGTACAAGGGCTTTCAGGGCTTTCCAGGAAGGCTCCTTGCAGAGCCACGTCCAGTCCAAACCCTTTGCTCCCCGGGGTACTCGCACCACACGGCCATGGTCTGGCTGAGCAGAATCCGCTCTGCCCTTTCAGAAAGGAGCTGACACATTTCCACCAGAATATCTTCTCTAAATTAACACATTTGTTCACTTCTACTCTCAATATCTAAGATCCTGCTTTCAAAAAAAAAAAAAAACCAAAACAACAACCCAAACCTAGCATAAGATTCCAGAGATAATTTACTTTTGTGGAAAAAGATTATTTCCCAGCCAGTAAAACTTGCACTGACTGCAAGCACCCAACCCTCCTGGTGCACTGACGTGGGCCTCAGGCAGGGAAAACCACTGTCACTGTCAACGTGAAAACACAGTTCGCTGAAAGGTGGGGGCACGAAGTGCTGCTTTTACTCTCTGGAGGAAACAGCAGATGCCTTGGAGCCCTCTGAGCACTGGGCAGGTGCTGGGTGGCAAAGCGTGCCCGGACTACACGCTTCTGGCAGCACACAGCTTCGGCTGGGCTGGTTGGTCCCAGGTTTTCCTTTCTCCTTGGGCAAAACTGGAGATGAAGGCAGTGGGGATTTATTTTTTTTTTTTTTTGAGTGATGACGGCTGGGAGGCCAGAGAGCTGGGCTTTTCTGTACATGTCTCACTGCCATCAATCAGGAAGCGGTGACGCAGGTTATGGGTTGGGTCTGAGGTTTCGGAAACCTTTTCTAAAAGTCGATCTCGTCGCCCTGTGCCCTATTTCAAAAGTGTGAAGCTGTGGTGAAGGCTGGTGGTGAGAAGAGGGGTGCTGGCCAAAATGCAGCTCCTCATCAGATGTAACGGGAGGATTTTCCTGGCTATTTGTTTAATCCTCTTTGTGGGATACACGGCACAAGGTAAAACGGGGCGCTTATTCTCTCGGTAATCCTCTTTCTGAGCTGTGCGGTGTAGGCCAAGTAGGCAGCCTTCGAAGTTTTCAAACCGATCTTCTTCTAGGGGTGATGAGATCTACTCGGGAAAGTTGTTTTGCTAACATTTCATTTTCTGGAGCAGGAATGGTAAGAAAAGCTGCTTTTTTTTTGCAAGGGGAGCATTTCTGTGCCCCTTTTGCAGCCCGTATGACTTGATAAAACCCATCGCTCTGCGTGGTATATTCTCAATCCATGTATTTCAATGTGTATTTTTTTAACTGTCCCTTTCATAGCGGTCTCGTTACTCCTGTCACTAAGTTATGTATTATAGACAAAGTGTGTTAACAGTTCCCATGTCATAACAACTACGAGCTACTTTCTCGGGGAGGGAAAGGAAACTGGTAAGTATGAGGAAATCAAACGGTTTATTCGGTCTGGCATTGCAACAGGCAGCACTGAAAGGAAATGTTGGTTCACGCTGACACGCACCCTCTGGATTTGTTTCTTGCGAGAGAGAGAAGCACTTTTCTAGCATGTAGACCATAATTTGTCCCCAAACCGGGGCTGTGATAGTGATAGGCTCTCATTATGTATCCTACCACTCGGAGGCTGGTCTTTGAGGGGTTCTGGCCTGCTTTTGGTAAACTGTTTATTTGCAAATCCTTCAACTGCAGTTGGTTATTTTGCCACCACTGTTATTATTAAAAACCTTCTTAATAATATGCTGAGAGAAGAAAATAAGTATGACAAAGGAATACGCTGTAAAAGAAGCAGGAAATGACACCAGTAAGATCTTTTTTCTCTTACAGAAGAGCGTAGGAGGCAGCTGAAAGTCATCTAGTACATTATAGAAACATACAGGGCAATAGAGAAGTGTAATTACAGAAAGGTATTCCCAAGAAACTGAGAAAAAATAGACAAAGTGACAGCAAGGGGAGAATGTGCCAGGAGGCTTCAGAATAAATTAATTACACGAGACCAAGAGGAAGGGCAAAATGCCACTGTTCCTAAGTACACATTCATTATTTTCTCGTTTTGGTATTTTTTGAAAACCTGTTTTCCAGTGACCACCCCAGTCAGACAGCTGAGAGGCACCAGAACTGAAACCGTGGCTTTCCGTAACCCTGAGCTGTGTCTAGGAGATGCCTGAACTGTCTCTCCTCCTGCGACACGCTCTGGGAACCTATGTATTGCCCAAATCTTGGCATGCCTTGAGTTTCTGACCTCCCACCAAAACTCACTCCACTGAACTTGAACTCAAAGGGGCTGAGCAGAGGCACACAAAGCCAGAGCAAGGCTGGCCCTGACCCTCACTGGACCCAACAGAAAAAGGGAGGGCGCAGGAACCTGCTCTCTGCTAGGGTGGCTTGTCCCCAGGAGGTTTTGAGATACCGCCACCAGCTTCGCGGAGGGCTGCAGGTAGCTGAGCCCACAGGTCCCCCGTGGATGCGCCATGCCCTGAGCTGGGGATGAGCCCTGCTGTGACATCGACATGAGACAGTGGTTTCCCATGGGATTTCCACGTCTAGTTCCCAGGGATTTCCCCGTGCTGTGTGCAAGATGCGTCTCTGATTGCAAAACTGTCACTTAGGGTGTCAGCAGCCATTCGGAAAAAGTCTTCAGGCTTAACTTAGTTTTTGGTAGTCGAGCAACTGGAGCCACACAAATTACTTTCTTCCGCTCCTCTGGGCTTTACTAGGTGCTCAAAAAATTAATAGGTCCTGATGAATAGCATCCTGGTCCTGGTGAGTAACACAAGGCTGGTTTGAACAGGTGCTCCAGTGCAGAAGGCAAGGTACAAGAGAGTGAGGTGCCGACCCGATGCCTGGTCCGCTAACTGCATCGAAGAGCAGGGGCCCATCTTTGACATGCACGCTGGCGGAGCCAACAGGATCCTTCCTCCCATGGCAGACCCGTCCCTGTAAGTTCATCCGCTGCACGGCTGTCGTTAACGCTAGCACCCAAAACTGTCCGGTATCCTGTTGTGACAGCACCGTCACGGCGTGGCTCGCCCACGGGAACGCGTTCAATTAAGAGATAACAAACGAAACGATAACCTTGGAGTAAACCAGCTGCCCCTCTGCCTTTCAGGATGAAGCAGTACCAGGACCTGGGTGACATATTCCCTCTCTCCGATGAGGAGCTCGGCTCTGGGTCCAACACCGTGGTGCAAGTGGAGTCAGCCTCCGGGTCGGGGTTCAGCGACAGCGACAGCTTCTCCGAGGTGAAGCTGCCTGTCTTCCTGGCAGGCCCGCGAGGCGGCAAACTGAAGCAGAAGCTAACGGAGGAGGATCTGCTCCTGTAGTGCTGGGAGTCATCGGCCTCTCTGTCATGGCGGCGGCGGCCCCCTTGCCTCCTGCAGCCCTTCCCTGGCGCCTGACCCAATGCGATGACCACGAAGTGGTCTTAAACCAACTCCTAATCAATAAAAACTCTGCCTTAAGATCCTTCCTGCTTGCACGCACAAAAACCCGGTTTTGTTTGGTCTGAACTCGCTCTTTGTGGGGAGGGCAGCCGCCCCGGCGAGGGGAGAGCAGGTGCTGAGGGCCGTGCCCGATGGCTCAGGGTGTTACCGTACTGCAGGGGGATAAACGAACAACCGCGGCGTGGTGGGGATCGCCGGCTCTTTCACAAAACTCGGCTAATCCCGCAAAACCCGCCCGAGGGCTGCCCCGCACCTGCTATTTCCATACAAAGCACAACACCTCCCCGGACTGAGCAGGGACCACGACCGCTATTTCCGGGCAGGGGCGGCTCCCCCCCCCCCCCCGCCCCTGCCCCCCCATGCCCCGCACCCGCCCACGCGCGCCACCCC